>JAKCPI010028214.1:0-19189 GCA_023213315.1 Euborellia annulipes | reverse complement strand
GGGAACTGAGAAGATGCCTGTTGAGATTAGACTTGTAAGTCTGAAGATTGTAGGTTTTAGGGAAGATGAACGCAGGGAGCTTGTTCCAATCACGGGAGGTCATGGGGACAAAGGAAGAATGAAATTGACTAGTTCTGTTAGTCGTGATCTGAACAGCATAGGGATGCTGTGACGATGCCTCTAAGTTTCGTAATATGCTTATGGCTTATCATAATATGTTACATTATATATATTTATTTAGACTAGGCGCAATTTTTGGGTCCTTTTAAATCCAATAAAAAGGTAAAAATAATTTCTCCATTTTTTTTTTTTTTAAGTCATTTCGGCTCCTCGGAGCCATTTGACTTGTATACATTTTTTATATTTATTAAGTACAGATGGCTCCGACGACTCCGGCGGGGGTTCAACGGATCTTGTTTTCTTTTTCGGGGACCACTTATCCCGGATTTTCATCACTAATTGAAGTAGAACTCTCATTGATCATTTTGGTTTTTCATTCTTCTGCCAGGCCCGCCGGCAATTTTTCCACCTGAAATAGTTAAATAATTTAAAATATTAATATCCCTCCACTCAGTTTTTCAAAGGGTTTGAGAAATGCTTAGAAATAAATTTGCCTCAAAAAGCATTTCTAGATGCCACTCTCCCCTGGTGAAAAAAAAAAAAAGAGAGAGAAAATAAAATACCTTTTTGAACACGTGATTTGAATTGAATGTGATTTTTTCGCAAAAGATCAATTCGCCTGAAAGGGCGCGAGTTTTGTTGCAATCATGATGCAAACAAAAAAAAAAAGTTCAATCTTTTCAAATTGGCACTTTTGTACTTTGTACAGTGCAATTAGTAGTCTCTCTACTTTTTCAAAGCGTTTTTTTTTTTTTTTTTTTTTTGTTAAATGTTCATTCAAAATTTTTTACTTTACATAACATCTCTCTTTTCCCTTCCTATTTACTTTTATGATATGCGGATGTTTTTTTCGCGTTAGTAATTCCGCTTCTTTAATCGGAAAGAGTAAGAGAGAGAGAGAGAGCAACAAAGGAATTTCTCATTTAAACTGAGTAGTAAATAGAAGCAGAGATTTTTTTTAGCCATCGATCAGATCAAATAAGGAGTTCAATTTGTTTTAAGAATGAAAAGAATTTCGATATAAATAAAATGTAGCTGCTTTTATTACTTTCAAGATTAAAATTAAATATCAAAATCCATTCTTTTTTTTTTTTTTAATTTTCTTAGCGGGTGAAATTTTATTTACCTAAATAGGCATTTCAACATATTTCCTCGAATTGAAAGGCCGAAATAATTAACATATTATAATGCCTGAGAGTTAGGCCACCGGGAACGCATCCACGAATATCTACTTCTAACCTGAGGGGATGAATTTTAATTAGCAAATTCAAAAATTCTTCTGAGTAACTAACTCTGTAATTAATATAATGATAATAAACTTTGCTCCAGTTAGAGATTTCAATTCACATTCCAGGTCTAGTCTGATTAATTAATATGGGAGGTCCAAAGAAGACCTTAAAAAATATATAGATGCTAGTTCAAAAAGAATAGAGAATCGCTTTCAGAATACATACATGTACATGTATGTATGAAAACAGTCGATAAAAATCTGGTGTGACTGGTCGCACAGGTCACAACTTTCTCTTATCTTTGAATTTTTCGTGTCGCCATATGTTTAGTTTCTGCCAATATAGTAGAATTTTTTTTTTTTATTTCATTTAAGGTCTTTTTCGCCAGTGAAGGCCACTTAGACCCCGTCTCTATTTATTTCACCTGAATTGGTAGCCCAATCCAATTGACGCATGAGAAGGGATCTGAACCCGCGACCCTTGGTATAATCGGTATAATATAGTAGAATTCAAGTTCTTCTTCTGTCCTCGCCCTTATTATTCCCGCGGAAAAAACAGAGAACAAATATTTATATTTTGTTAACATCGCACCATTTTTTTTAATCTTTGCTATGAAGTACAAGAGTAAAGTGTGCTTCAAACAACTTTGAGATCAAAATGAGAATATACGTTTTAAAGAGGATCTAAAAAATAATTGAGTTTTGAATTTTATTCAAAATTGTTAAAGCGAATTTCGACAAAAGCAAAAAAAAAACTAAAAAAAGTACATCAGTAAAGTACTAGTGCTTTTTGGCCGATTTTGATCATAAGTTTTTTTTTTTATGCTTCATGGAGGTGCCTAACTTAAATATAAAATTTCAACTTCCAAACTCAATTCCTTCATCCACCCAAACAGACAGACCATGTTGCAAAAACCACTTTTTGACTCAAAACGTGTATATCCACTTAAAATCTCGACATGAAACCAATACTTTCTCTTTATATATCTACATATATATGGTAAGAGAAAGTAAAATTAAATCGCCCACAATTAATTAAAATTTCATTTTAATAATAATAACAATCAAATTCTAATTTGCGAGGTAAGTGTTAAACAAGTACTTTTCAATGAATTAAAACCTTTACACTTTACAAATATAAATAATCAAAATTAAATGAAAAGTTTTACATCTGGCTAAAATGGATAAACTCCACCGACATTAAGCCATGGAGACTAAAAGATTACTTTTTCTATTTATTATAATGTTATTAATTACAAGCGAATCAATTTGAAATGAAATTAACCTGCTTTGGTTTTTTTTTTTTTTAATTCTCGTCTTCGTCTTTCAAAGCCACATCACTTGATTGATTCATTTCTTTAATTCACTCGTTTCGTTTTCTGTCTCTCCCTCTTTTTTTTTATAAGTACATTTTAACCTAATTAAATTGGTGGGTGAGGGCTTTGAAGAAATTACCCCACCCTCTCTACTAAACAAACACCAAAATGGCTTCTTCTATTTTGACCTTTAATCTCGCAGCCTAAATGTCCATTTTAATTTTATTTTCTCATTGATTGCGTGTTTGGTGTTGTGAAACGAGAAAGAGGTTTCTATTTCTTCGTTGATAGAGATATATATACTATACTATAAGGGATAGTTGATGATGTTGGGGTGGGAGGTGGGCTCCGTCCCTCTGAATCAATCTCAATCACGTAGCAACTGTCGCTGATCACGCAGACGACTTCAGTCCATTTTCTGAATAGCCACCTGCCAAAAAAAAAGGAGAGAAAAACTCCAACAAGCAATTCACCCCTTTTCAACGCATGTTAGATATCAAGCAGTATATAGATTGCAAACAATTTTTACTTTCTCTTACATATAGAGAGAAAGTATTGGATTTATGCCAAAAATTCGATGTCGAGATTTTGATGGATATACACGTTTTGAGGTCCCCTGAATCCAAAAAAGTGGTTTTCGCGACATGGTCTATCTGTCTGTCTGTGTTCAATTTAAAGCATGAAGGAATTGAGCTAGGAGTTTGAAATTTTATATTTAACCCCCCTAGGCGTGAAAAATAAGCTTTTAATCCAAATTGGCCAAAAAGTACTAGTACTTTACTGATGTAGTTTTTTTCGATTTTCTCAAAATTCGCTCCAACGATTTTTTTTTTTTTAATTCATAAATCAATTATTTTTTAGATGCTCTTTTTTTTTTAAACCATTCACACTTTTTTCTCAATCACCCCATCTCACACCAGTCTTTTCGGCAACTTAGGCCATTTAAGACTTTGACGATAACCGTTATGAATATATATTATTTGGGGGTCCAGGCATTCTTATTTAAGCCATTTGGTATCCAAATGCCTTAAATAAAATCATCGGACTGCCTGGAGTCCGAACCCGCCGCGTTCGGTATACGAGGCTAGCACTCTAACCCCTACACCAAGCCCCGAGGGCTAGATGCTCTTTAAAATGAATATTCTCATTTTGTTATTGAAATCTTCTGAAGACCACTTTACTCTTGTACTTCATAGGAAAGAGGAGAAATCGTTGTTATAGCAACAAAATATAAATATTTTCCCATACTTATAAATTTTACTAATTTTACTATTTTGCCTGCGGGCTTGGTCTAGTTGGTAGCGTGCCTACCTTCTATACCAAACGTCGCGGGTTCGGACCCCAGGCAGTCCGATGATTTTATTTAAGCCATATGGATACCAAATGGCTTGAATAAGAATGCCTGGACCCCCAATAGGTATTATAAATAATATATCGGTTATCGTCAAAGTCTTAAATGGCCTAAGTTGCCGAAAAGACTGTGTGTGTATGAGTGTGAGTGTGAATGAGAAAAAAGTGTGATTGTTTAAAAAAAAAAAATTTACTTCTTGAAATTTGAATGTACCGTACTGTCGGAAACTAATAATATCTCGACACAAAAAATCTGGTGTGACAAGCACAGAAAGCACTTCGATTACCGAAGGTAAGAGAAAGTTGTGCGCTGTGCAATCAATCACACCAGATTTTTAAAAAATAAATTTCCACTAGAATGTAAAATACAAGCAAGCAGTGAACATAATCAGCTCAAATGAAATCAAATAATTAAACGAATTCCGAATGTAAACATAATTAAATTTAATACAAAGTTCAAAATGGTGCTTATAAAGGGAATTAATATTTTATAAAGAGCCTCCCCCCCCCCCCCCCCTTGATAAAATATTAATTGGAAAGTCAACTGTGCGAATTATATTATTATTGTTTTTTTTTTTTGTAAAATAATTTTTAGTAAAATCCACACAGGCTTTGAAAGAACTAAGGTACAATTATATTGTTTAGAAAAAATTATGTTATTTAAAAGTGATTTTATTTCAATTATATATCAAAATAGACATATAATAATAAATTCTAACGAAAGCCATTCTCTCGCTAAAGCTAAAGTAATAAGACTCTCTACCTTTCCACTAGCAAATAAATAATTCCCTCCAGGTTGAGCCCTCGATCTAAATTAGTTTGTGAATGTTGTATTGTAACACTTGTTGTCTGGGATCAATACGAACCGACCCCCCACCTCCGACACCGAGTTGCAACTTTGAGCAAAAAGCCTTTCGTGATGTTTGCCGCATATTGCCTCCCGGTGTGCGCGTTATTATGCAAAAGATCATTCATTCATTGTCAAAGGCTGCTGACTTCTCAATTTCACTTTTCAACTATCTAAGAAAATCAGCTTTCATATAACAATAAACGAAATTATTTATTTAAGATAAAGCTATTTAGGAGATGAATTTGTGTTTGATTGGGCATGTCGTACCCCAGGTATATTAATATTTACAGCCTATAGAACACCATGTGTAGGCCTAAAGCTCTTCTATTTAAAAATCAGCGAAGTACCCCTACTTCTGAGAAGCTCAATACAAAAACACAATTAAGACTTGCCAATGAAAATTTAACTAATTTATAAAGACCAAGGAAGAATCGGTCTTTGACGATCTGTCATTTGAAAGAAAAAGAAAACATCTACCATTGTTCATCTGACCAATGTATCATAACAGTAGAGAAAAATTTATAAAGAAATATATAGAAAAAGATAGAGGATGAAAATAAGCTAAACCATTTGTTTTATTTTATAGTAAAGATCAGGCAATCAAGAAAAGTTTGGTTTAGTTATTGTGTTTTATAAATAAAAATATAAAACACTGCAATGTAATATATAAGGGAAATTGAAATTTGTTAACTAGAATATGTAATTCAATCATCATGAATAGGATAAGACAAAAAATTGTAAAAAATATAAAAAAAAAGAAAAAGAAAAATTAAACTCCCTCATTTTTACAGCGAAAAGCTCATTTAGAAATTATTTTCTCTGAAGCTACTTTAAAATTAAGGCTCCGATTTTGAACCTGAATATAATTTTTCAAATATTAATATAAAAGACAAATTTATTTTCAAAAATACCAAAAGGCCGTACAGATCTTTTCAACATATGAAGTAAAAAACTCACTTCGCCTTATATGCAGTTAGACTTGCATAGTCTCTAACAAAGTGAAAAACTTTAAAGAAAAATCAACAAGCGGCGCACAAGTGGAAAATTATGCCTCGGAAAGGCTGGAGACCCTGGGTTCTTCGGGGGCCACGGGATGTGCCGCCAATAAATAACACTCAAAGCTTTGTTAGATATACTAAGGGGTATATCTCTATGACTTAGTTAAGTCCGAAAAGAATCGAGATGTTTTGAATACTAATATCTAATTCAAATATAGGAAACTCGAAAATATTTAAGTAATTTTGTATATTTTTATATCCATCCATAAAGGTAAAATTTCAAAACTATAAGAAATTATATAGGCTATATTACGTAAGGGTCCGTGAAAAAATTATTCTAATTACTAATTAATTCAAAAACCCGAAAAAGATAAGTACCGAAGTAGGAGTCGAACCTATTTGAACTCAGTGTCACACTCAATCTCCTGCGGTCTAATGGACATAGTGATTGGCAAGTCCGTGGCTCGAATCCTACTTCGGTACTTATCTTTTTCGACCTGTTTGAATTAATAAATATTAATTATTTAAAAAATATTAAGAAAAATAAATAAACTTAACTTTTCAAATGCCGACGAGAAGAGGAACAGCCACCGTAAATAATCAAGTCCAAGCGCTGCTGAGCCTCGGAGACTCTCAGAAACGAAATTTTTTCTCATGTTGTTTAAAATTCTTGATGAAGAAATTGTATCTGTACAACGTTTCGACTGCTTATTCTGCAGGCGTTTTCACGTACTGTGCACTCAGCGGCGGATCCAGGTGTGTTTCTCGGGGGGGGGGGGGTAATCTGAAGTGACTGGTCGCACAGCACACATTTTTTTTCTTAATTTCGGTGATTTAAAGGCGCATTCTGTACTTGTTTGCCAGAATATAAATATAAATCAAATTTTTAAGTATTAATTTTTAAAATTTTACATTAAAAATACATTTTTTTTCGAAAAAAAGTATTTTTTTCAAATCTCAGGGGAGTGATAACTCCATTTACCCCCCCCCCCCCTTGTATCCGCCCTTGTATGCACTTGCTTCAACTCAAAGAACTAATCTTAGGCCATATAGATTTCAAATTCATTTAATTTCAATTATAAAAGTCAAAGTCGTCTGAAAAAATTAAAATGGTTTTACGGCATACCAAGTTTTTATATTTAAATTTTTTGTTGTGGAGGGGAATTAATAAAAATCAACAAAAAATTCATACCATCACTTCTAGGAAACTTTTAAGGGGATTTTTCTTAAGATTTTAATAAAATTTCATATGTTAATGTTTGTTTGCATAAATCGCATCTAAGGCATGAAGTAAATTCGTTGATAAAATAATTCAACTCACAAATTAAAATACTCCAACAATTTTTTAAAAGTTCATCTTCATTAAATACTCATTTTCATCTTCTCTCTTTCTCTTTCACCCTCCCGAAATAGATTTAGTTTACTAATTAAACAAATACAAATAAAATTCTTAATGATTATTTAATGAATATGTTTTTGCTGATTTTTTTTTTCACCCTTAATGAACTCTATTTTTAAAATACATCCTTCTTCGTATGCCGTAAAAAAATATTAAATCAAAGGTTTTTAATATAATTTTTTTTTTCCTTTTGTATTGTTTTGTTTCAGAACAATCCAATTCATTTCTCTCTCATCCTTATAAACCACCACACGCGCTGACATTTTTCATTTCGCGTTCTTGTTTAAGCTCTTAATGAAGTGTTGATAAAAAATTTCCCTATCATCCATCATATTTTTTTTTTTTTATTTCCTCGAGATATTTAAAATATTCCATTCATTTATTTATTTGTAAAAATAACAAACTGATATGTAGAAACTACAGCGTATTTAAAAAATCTGGTGTGACTGGTCTTGTTTTATTAGTTAACAAATTTCAATTTTCCTTACATAGGTAAGAGAAAGTAAAAAAAAAATTCTAGTATCCATTATTTCTGATCATCAAATATTAATGGCATTAATATTCGTTTTTATTTTTTTTTTATTAGGTCATAAGTAAAGAAAATCCCATTTATTTTAACGGGTGAATATTTCGGGCACGTACGTTTTGCAGGTCGATTTATGAGAGTCGTCCTTCCTAACGGCGGGCGCCTCATCAAGTTAATTCATGTCGAAACGGAGACGGACCCCATCAAGGTAATGATGGTAGAAAATTGAATATGCGGACTAGAAAAAGCAGTCCAAAAATTCTATCATCTGTCTTCTAAATATGTATTTCTCACGTTTTTTATTTGTGAACTAACGTTTTAAAAAATGTTTACTTAACCAAATGAAGGATTGAGAATAATAAACACCAACGCCAAAAAATTTTTTTTACAGGAGAGTTAAAAAAAAATTTTCAAGTCAATATATCTTTCTGCTCCTTATCTGATATTTATTTTTTATTTCTCGTTCATTTATAATTTCCTCTGATTCTAGTTGATTTAATTAAGTTTTCTTTTCCCCCCCTTAACAACATCAGGTTTGAGTTAGGTTAAACAAATAATTATCCTCCGGAGCCGATGTTTAGACAAGGCAAATTCAATCCAACGGCTGCGGGTTAATCTCAAGATGTTAATCAGCTTGTAAATGGTTTAGAACTCCGTCCGGATTGCTAATCAGCCAACAAACTTGTCAGTGCCCCTGTCATTATCATGATGATGATTGCTAGACGAACAGTCATTTGCACTAATTGCTGGCGACCCGAAGGAGAAGTCGACGCTACTACGTCTTTCGCAAATGGGCGGCGCCCCTCTCCCTCTATTGATTAAGTCCTCTTGTAGTACTCAACTCCAGTATTACTAATATCTGCATATCAGTTGATATGGTATTTACTCTCTAATCATTCCCATCATTCTTGAATCAATGAAATTTTAATTTCATTAGTACCTGGTATAATTGGCGGAAGCGAGATGTGCTTATTGGGCCGGCGCCCTAGGATAAGGGTAGTGGGGGCTCGCTGGTGTAGTGGGCTAGGGTGTCGGCTTCTACAAAGAAGATCCTTGTTCAAACCCTGGGTGTGCGGGATTTTTCATTAAATAGAAATATTTATTTAATGCAAACAAATCCTCAAGCAAGCCCTGGATTGGAATATTGGATCTCTCCACAATAGCCTCCAGGCAACTCTACGAGGAGAGGGAGTTGCTGTGACATCCCGTCCTGTGGAAGGGACGTAAAGAAGATTCCCTCTCAGTGATGCATTCTTCGAAAGGAGCAGGCTACACGCCGGTGCTGAGGGAGTCCCTCCTCAACTAGGACATCCTCCATAGCATAGAAGAGATTGGATATAAGGAGCCGGTTGGAACCAGAAATAAGGATTAGTTCACTAACTAGTGACGAAAAGCAGGAGGAGGAGTTAGAGATAGGAAATGATGTAACTTCACGGGGTGCCGGTAGATGGCTGCAGCCAGAGGCCGGTTGGGTTTGAGGTGTGTGTCTTCGTGCACGAAAGCACCTCGGGTAAATAAACGGGGATCCCGATAGGAATTTCAAATAATAATAATCAGGATAAGGGTAGTTCACCCGAAAGCGTGGAGGTCCTGGTTCGACTCCAGGGGGTACAATTTTGCCCAATCTTAAGCACAAACATATCTCGCAAACTTGCTAACTTAAACGATATATTGACTGGTTAATGAACAGTCTGTTTGAGCATTGTTTGAAAAAATTCCATCCTTTTCAAACAAGGCTCTCCTTGGTCAAAATTATTAAGTTTGTAAGAAATTTTCTAGTTTCGTCTAAAAAAAAGTTTGAACTAAAGAAATAAATTATTTAAAACAAACTTTTAGAATAATAACTCAAACTATCATGATTTTTCAATTTACACTTCGGTCACTAGGTCAGGTTCCATGAAAGGATTTTTTTTGTTAAAAAATATTAGTCTAAAAACTAATAAATATTTGATTAAAATAAAAATTTACTTCAATCTGACAGAAACATATGTACATTTAAAAAAAATGTTCTTTTTATCAAGCATCATAGGACATTCATATTTTGCTTGAACAAATTAATTGGAGAAATGTCAATAAACATCCAAAGGTTATAAATAACAAGGTTATTTGACTGCATTCAATAATAAGAAGGGAGAGGGGAGAACGGCAAAAAAATACATTTGAATAAAATGTGCCACATAAAATCTGATTTTTCAAAAGAGAAATTTATCCAATAAAAACAAAAAAAAAAAAATGAAATTAAAAATCGGGATTAAGTTGATGTTTCAAGATGCGTTAGTATCATCACCAGACATTAAAGTTCTGGCATTTGTGAGTTAAGCGCTAATCAACCACTAAAGATATTTAATGTATAAATAAACAGACATTCGATTTGTCCTGATGAAGAGACTCAAAACGTCGATAAATTAAAAAAATTTGTATTTATATCTTTATTGTTTTTTTTTTTTTTTTATTTACATCTAATTGATCTTAGGCTGCATCTTCGCGTCAATCTCTAAGTAATCCCTCGATTACTAGTAATTTTTAAAGATGAAGAAGACCATGACCCTTGGCGTAGTGTTCCCAGGTAGGGATACTCAATTGGGTAAGGCTTGGAGAAAGCGTCACCAGTATTGGGCGAGGCTTGGGACAAGCCTTGGATGATAACAATGTCCTTGGGAAACAAAAAACCAGAGTTAGCCCAAGCCTCGAGAAACAAAAAAGTAAAAACCATGGTTGGTTCAAGCCTTGGGAAACGAAAAAACAGAGTTGTCCCATTCCTTGGAAAACAAAAATCCACGTTCGATCCAAGCCTCGGGGAACAAAAATCCAGGGAGGAAAAAAAAATTGTTACTCGAGAGATTTGAACTCGAGCTTTTTGATTTTGTTCTTCTTTCTTCATTTCTTCCTGGAAATTACATCCTTAGCTCGGGTAACTCGTGGTCGCCATCCACGTACTCACAAGATGTGAGCCCCTGAGTGTAAAACACCACCAAAATCTATTACCATCTAATTCATAATTTTTAAAGTAGTACTTGTTAGTTGAAAATTTAGATCATACAAAGAAAGAATATTAGCGAAATCCATCCTCCTTTTTGTGATTCTCCCTTCCATTTGCTGAGTAGCCAATCCACAACAATAATCCAGATTTTGATGGCGTCCTTGTTAAAAAGATTTACAAAACAAAATGCTTTTTAAGTTTCTTTATCAAATTTTATTAATTTTAAAGTTTAGTTACAATTTAGATAATGAATTTTACATGGAATTTTGTTTAGCACTTTTTTTTTATTTTTCTCTCGCATTTTCATCTGGTTTTTGTATTTTTTTTTTTTTTTTAGTATGGATTTTTATTTTTACGAGTATTTAATTAATTGATGCCATTTTTTAATATTTATTTATTTGTTTTTCTAAATAGTTGTATATTTTTGGTCCTATATTTTTTTTTTTTTTAGAGTTGATTATGAAAGCTCAGATATAGACTGGCAATTATTATTTTAGGAGATTTTTTTTAAATATATATTTTCTACAAAAATCCTTTTTTATTTTTATTTAATTATTTGAAAAAATAAAATAAAATTTTTTTTTTATCTATATGAAACACGTGTATCAACTGGTGAGTTTAGTTTTTTTTTTTTTGTTTTTTGGCATGCCATTAGATATATAAATAATTTAAACATTATACATTTTATATATTTTATAACAGAAATTTAGGCCTAAAATTAGACCCATAACAATATATTCACATAAAGAGATTGGAGCTTTATTTATTTATTTATTTTTTTTGAGTCTTGGCTTGAGCTACTAGAAAGTATCTACACTAAGGTCACTGTCCTTTTTTAAGGTTTTTCAAAGAAGAAACGCCGCTGCGATTCTGCCTTGACACCTCACTCTTTGCAAAAAATATATATAATACAATCCAAGTAGAAGGGCTAATAATAAGAGTTTTTAAAAATTTATAAAAATGAAATATTTTTTTTTTTTTTTATAAACAATTGGAAAAATTATTATTGAAATAGTAAATATTTTATACACATTTACATATAGATTTCTCTATTATTTAATAATAATAATAACAATGTTTAGAAATTTTTTTTTGTGTATTTTATTAAGAAATGTTCATTCTTAATGCCCAATAATGAAGCTGTCTGATTTCATATATTTAATAATTTAAAAACAATCGTTTTACTTTCTCTTATTTTTCTTATAATTTCTGTAAATTTTGAGACCGCTTTTGGAACTTATAGGCACAAAGAAAGAACGAAAACCAAATGAGATAAGAGAAAGACTGGCATAAAGAGAAGAGAAAAAATGCCAATCTTAGCTCGGGTAACTCGTGGCCGCCAACCACGTACTCACTAGATGTGAGCCCCTGAGTGAAATAATATATAGAATAATGAATTCTTTTGTAAAAACAATAGGCCTATTAGCAATAAATTTCATTTTATCAGATAATTTTGCTCGTCTTGTTTTTCGCCTTTTTAATGAAGTAAGAGAAGATAGATACAAAAATTTGAAATTCGAAAATCAAAATTCTAATTTAAAATTAGAATCGAAAAACAAAATTTGATATTTGATTTGATCAAAAAATACATGCAAAGATTCCCACAGATAAGCGGTTCCTACACGATCAATATTTACGTCAATATATTGCACAATATTTGTACAATAGGTTTACTTGGCCAACCCACACGTTGCAATATTATTGCTCAATAAATTAGTTCGCGGGAGATACTTGTGCAGTCAGCATGTGGAATAATAAGAAGACAGCAAGTTAAGTGGCTAGAGTATTAGTTATAGCTTCAAAAAAGAAGGAAAAAAAGAAGCGCAGGTGGATAAAGGAATGGTTTAAATAAAGAAATAAGTACACTCTTGAAGATCTGTTAAGTGAACTAAGAATTAGTGATTTTCAAAATTTTTTGCGACTAGATAGAACGTTATTTGATGAACTACTGAGAATGGTAAGATCTGAAATTCAAAAAAGGGAACATAGAGAGCCAATTGAATTAGTATTGCGCAATATTGCCAACAGACGAAGCAATATTTACTAGTTTGCACAATAAAAATCAAACTGTTTTTGATTGATTCAATACACAATCTATCAATGTGATCTACAGACGCTCAATATTATTGTACAATTTTAATTATTGCGCAATATATTGACGTAAATATTGAACGTGTAGAGGCCGCTTTAGCGTCTGGATGTCTTTGCATTGTTCCCACAAGAATGGAGGATTATGGTCTTGAAAAATGTTATAAAAGAGCATCCCTCACTGGGGAGGATTCTCTCTCTCGATCTCGTTAGTGTCGGACAATCATCGAGCTTGGATCAAATCAAGAACTTGAAAAGACATCAGATCTATTTTTCCTAAACCCGACAACTAAAGGCAGGGAGCCCACAACACAAGAATGAACATTTCAAGTTTTATTTTTTAAAGAATATTTAAAATTTAAAATATTATTTTGAAGAAAATTTGAAATTTTTGGAAAGTATTATAATAATATTATTTTATTATAATAATAAATCTTTTTTTTATATAGAAATGAGTTGAACTAGAGTGAATATTAGTATATAGGTATGTTTTTATTATTATTATTTATTAATTATTTTTATTATTATTATTTTTGGGATTTCGAGTCCGCACCCCGAAGCCCAAAGCCGTGATTGTGAGAATTCAGAATGAGAATTTATAGATATGTTATTTTATTTATTTATTTATTTTTTTTGGAGTTTGAATAATGAATAGATTGATATGCAAAATAGACAAACAAACAGTTTTTTGTTGGTAGCTTCCCTCGAGTCACTCAGAGCCAAAATTTCTTTATAAGTAACAACCATTTATTATATAAACAATTTATTTTTTTTTTTTAATATAAAAAAAATAATACTAAGTTATATAAAGTTAAATGTTAATAATTAACATTAAGAGCCTTTTTGGGGAGTTCCAATTTAATAATTTTAATCACCCAAATTAATAATTTTGTTTAATTAAATTGGCAAAAAGAAGACAAATTATAATTGCTTTTTAATTATATGTTTCTTATTTATTTAATGTTAAAATTTATTTTAGCTCTGTTAGAAATCAGACAAAGAAGAAAATGTTTTGCATGAATAAAATTAATTAACATTCCTTCTAAAAAAAATATGTGAAATAAGAAGAAAATTCAGTGTTATTTCTTTCCTATTTCCTGGAGTAGAATTTTAATGATTTTATTTACTCTGCCACAAACACACACATGGGCGTATCCAGCTCAAAACGGAAGCGGGAGGGGGGGCAACTTTTCAAATATCCATTTGATTATTTTATTAATGCCACAACTTAATTGGAGAAAGGGGATGGCGTCACTTGTAATTTTTATCTTCTCCCAGATGAATTTTTCAGTTTTTTATTTATATTTTTTGTATTTTATTTTTATATTTTGAAGGTAGGGGCAGCTGCCCTCCTTGATATCTTCTGGATACGCCCATGTTTTGATAAGAAAAAAATTAGTATAATGTATTAGTTTAGGAAAATTAAATTCCATAGTCTCAATGAACAAATACAAATATTTTTGTTTAATAAAAAATTTTCCTGGTAATAGTGGAAATATTTTCATTAGTGTGCTCTAGTGTAAGATGAGTAAACTTCCTTCAGAAATATCTTTTTATAAATATATCCATACATATTAAAAAAAGAACTTCAGAAGGAAGTTTCTCCTGTTGTATCTCGGAAGGATCTGCTATACAGAAGTTTTTTTTTTAATTTCAAGTCCAAAACGAATTTTGCATTATCCCTGAGTTCTAGTACAATAGTATGTACTCGTATCTTGTTCTAACAGTCAGGGGTTTGCGGCAAAATTGATTTTAATTGAATTTGGTTACCATTCAACAAAAATACCGCCATATATTTCAATAATCTTTAAAATTATTTTTCATGTATTCAAAATCTTATTAATTCGGATGATTGTATTTTATTTTTGCTAACCCAAAATGGCTCTCGTCTATAAAAATAATCTAACATAATTAATGTGATATTTTACAGTGAAATATGCTTTTGTCTTATCTATATATACATTTATTTATTGTAAATTGGGCCGATTAATTAAAAACAAAATCCAATTCAAACATATAAATTGTGACGAATGAAATTCAACTTCATGCCTTTTTTTTCCTTTTGACGTTATTTTTTTTTAGGTGCTTTTAAAGAAGAGCAAATTGAAGAGGAGGAATGAAGGTGGAAGGGGGTCTAGAAAAAGAGGAATTTTGTTAAGGCAGAGAGGCTGACGGGGCGCGAATCAACACGAAACAGCCATCACGCCCTTTTCCGCTTTCAAACTAAACCCAATGCAACGAGAGAATAACAAATCAAAGATGGCTTCCTCGCATTTCCGAAAATTATTTGTATATATTTATATATAGTATTGTCTTTGTTTATTTTTAAGAAAGGCAACGGCAATTTAAGTCAGACTCAACCAAGACAGTGGGTCCGCTTGAACACATTTTTATTCATCAAAAAGAGTCATCATTTAATTACCGTCTTGGAAGATTTCAGGCACAACCGTTGCTTACTTTATTTTTTTTTTTTGTAATTATTTTGTGCGTCGAATTAAATACATTATTTATTTATAAAGGAAGAATTTGGAATAAAAAAAGCAAAAACCAAACAAGCATTTGAATTTTTACTATCAAATATGACTGATATGATTAGGTATCTAATTATTAAATTCACGTATCATTTAATATTAAATAATAGAAGCTTTGAATGAATCATTTCATTAATATATATTATTTTATCATGCCAGCTGTAATAAATTTACGTTTATATGCATTTTAAATCCAAGAGTATTTAAGCTTAAATTTTTTAAATAGCGAAAAAACTTATAAATCAAATATTCTATAGTTTAATGGAATAATCCTCTTATTAGTGGAAAAATTAAAATATTAATTAGTTCAGAGATCGACCCTCCGTTCACTTGGATTGAGGATTTTGTTATTTTCGCGAAGGGATCTTCTATAAACAAAAAGGCTAACAAGATTTAGACCCACATAAAGAGGCCAAAAAATTCTGAAGAGAACAACTGAAGTGCCCACAAAAAAGTCATGATAAATTACAAAAGTACAAAAATGTGTTTTTTGAAGAAATATATTTTCTAAATGTCCAGTAGGTAAAATATTAGAAACCATTAGATGGGAGCCAGTGGCGAAGAAAAAAAAAACAAAATTTGACGAACAGATTGAAATAAATTTTGCTTTTATTCGCTACAAGGCTGCCTATTAAATTGAAATGTATTTTTTTTTTTTATTATTTTCTAAATAAATTTAAATTATTCCCCCCCTCTCCCCTTGGCTAAGCCTTTGATAAAACAAGCAAAAAGAGCTTGATATCATTCTTAGAATTTAGATCGAAACTAAAAAAAAACGTTCAAATAAAGGCAAAGGAAAAAAGATTCACGCCACGGAGGCCAGAGAATAAAAACTTCATAAAAAAGATGAATTCAGTAGGGATATTGTCCCATATTTAATATGACAGCCTTTTGAAGAAATCTTTTCACTAAAATATATCTACCAAAGTAGACAAGTTCATTGACTTCTATTAAAGAGAATAGCTACTAATACCAAACGAAACTCTAAAACAATTTTCCTCTAAATTACTAGGGTATTATTATTATTAATGAGATTAAAAACGAAAATTTTAAAGAAATTTTATGGACAAAAAGCTCTATTTTTTTAAAAATGTAGTAGGTTGCTAAAATATTTTAAGAGTATTTAAGGGGTCACGGGCATCAAATAATTAAGAAATATTCTTCTAAATTATTAATAATTATTTGTGCGTTTTATTTTCATATTCTAACCTAAAAAGAAGAAATTATTTTTGATAAAAAAAAATAAAATAAAATATTTTATTAACTTCTTTCTCTCTGTTTTATTTTAATAAATTTTATTTATTCTTCTTTTTTCATTCTAAAAAACTCTCCTATAAATCAATGGAAAGGATTGAGAGATAGAAAAATTTATTTTCTCACTGTCTGGTAAGTAAATTTATCGCTAGGCAGCCAGAAATAACAAAAATATTTATTATAATGTTCTTAGTATTAAGATATATTAAGTAAGATACTTATATATCTAAGAATAAAATTACTTATTTATTCATCATAGATCTGATGTTTTTAAAAAAAGACAAGAGGGTTCAGCTATTAAAGTTAGATAGACAAAAATTTAATTCAATTTTAAAACAATAGTAGGGTGATTTGTGGCACGGAAGGAGAAGACTGGCATAGAAAAAAGAGAAGAAATGCCAGTCTTAGCTCGGGTAACTCGTGGTCGCCATCCACGTACTCACCAGGTGTGAGCCCCTGAGTGTGGTCGAAATATGAAGAAAGAAACCCAATCGACATTATAAATCATTCTGTATATTTCCATATTAGATATCTTCCATTTTTCGCCGAATATGGTAAGAAAAATGTTCTATTTAAATAGAAGAATTAGAAGAAAAAATAATAATGGCCTAGAATTCAATTTTATTCACTTTTTTCCGATTTTAAAAATCTACATTGAAATTTAAACAAGTATTTCTATAAAAAATTTAGTTTAAAGATTTTTTTTTATTAGTATGTAGAAATATAAAAACACGTTTTAGGGGTGAGGAGGGGGGCTGGCAATTTCACCTGACGAAGTGGGCATTAAAAAATAATTAATATAGTGGATTAATAATAGTTTCAAACAAAACCTTAAAGATAGAGTATATATTAAAAGTTTTTGAGGCTTTTTTCTCTTTTTTAAAACTTTTTTTTATAGCTAATTAATAAGGTATTTTTCGGCCATATACACCCCAAATTAATAGATAGCATAAGAGTGAAGTGTTTCGACTTTGTTCTTCTGTCCATGGGTATTTAAATAATTAATATGAAAATACTCCTTTCGATTTCAATAAGAACAGTCAAAGGGTTTAGTCAAATAAAAAGCCTGCTTCTCTACTCCGGACACATTTCGAGATATATTTTATCTTCAGTCCGTAACGAAATTTAGCATAAAGTCAAGCGTAAAGTAGTTAAATAGTACAGTAAAAGTTTTTATAATGCATAGGCCTTGAATATCAATTATGATGATATTGAGAATATTTTCTCTCATAGACACCTTACCTATACTATTCTTTATAAAAACTTTTTTTTTTTTTGCAACGCAATCCTATTTATTTGAATACTCTTTTCTTTAAGGTGCACGTATCGAAAAACCGTTAGAAGACGATTCAGTACCGAGTTACTTTAGGTGGCAAGAGATGGCGTTAGTTTTTCCCATAGGAAAACAAGGGATTTATTTTATTTCATTTGAAAGATTCCAGCTAATTTTTTAAGGGTAAAAAATTAATTATTTTTCAACACAATGACTACTAATTTAATTATCTACAAGATATAGAGCGAATTTTTTAAAAATATCTTTTATTTAATGATTAATCTAAAAAAAAAAATTTTATTTTTTCGAAAATCAAAAAAAGGGCTTCTATAAGTTGTAGATATTTTAAATAACTTTAATTTAAAAAAAAATTGAGGTCGATAGCTTGAAAATTGTGGCCGCTGGAATCTCCCAAAATTAGCACCCCGAGACTGACACCTTAAAATGCATTTTTCCAAACTATTTGCTTTTTATTTAGACTTTTATACACACCTAAATAATATATTAAAACGAAATATTCATTAAAAGCTTCCAAATTTGATATGTATTATTGAAATAATCATTTTCATAAGTAAAATAAAACAGGCTATAATCACTATACTTTTTTAATCCTTAAGAATATATTATTCATTCATAGAGACGAAAATATCTTAATTGGCAACCCTGAATCCGCTCTATTGTATTGACCCCTTTCTTGGACGTGATAACCGTTTCGAGATCATTCAGCTGTGCGATTGACCTTTCATTTCTTTCGTTATAACTTTAATTTCTCAGATTTTTTTTTTTTTTTTTTTAACTTTTTTTTTTTATCGTCTTCTAGGAAGCCGAGAATGATAAGTGGCAGTTGATAAGGGTTAAAAAAAACGTCAAAGTTAAGAGAGAGAGAGAGAAGTGGAAAAAAAATGTGGCTATAATTGTCATTCCAACCCTTACGCCCTTCACAGGTTTCTTCTTTTTTTTTCGACTCAATCTTTATTTGATCAACAATTTTTTTTTTTTTTAATAAAATTACTATCACTTTTAGTAATTAATTAAAAGTCCATTAGCTAGCTATTTTTGTTTGAAATGTGAATTTTTCATTAATAAAAGTAAGTAAGTAAACTTTTTTTTTTACTAAAAAGTGAAAAAATAAAGTAGAGTTTTGAACCACTTCTTTTAATTAGGATATATAGTTTTGTACTTTAAAAAAATAAAATAGTCGTATTTTCATTAAGAATAGTTTCATATTGAAATTGAAAGAAGGAAAAAAA
Source organism: Euborellia annulipes (assembly GCA_023213315.1). Classification (NCBI taxonomy): domain Eukaryota; kingdom Metazoa; phylum Arthropoda; class Insecta; order Dermaptera; family Anisolabididae; genus Euborellia; species Euborellia annulipes. The sequence continues at coordinate 26 of JAKCPI010028214.1, read as the reverse complement.
TGGAATTCCTTTGAGTGTGGTCATAT
>JAKCPI010028213.1:0-18518 GCA_023213315.1 Euborellia annulipes | reverse complement strand
ATATGTAATCCAGACCATTAATATCCAATTGATTTATTTCTATAGAATAACAGACAGGAGAGGTTCAACAATCGAAATGCCAAGAACATTTGAAATTATTTTTCAATTTTACCATCAAAATTGTAATACATTTTATCAAACATGATAGAAACCTTTAAATTTAGTAAATTGGCTGCTCGCAAATAAATAAGCTTAGATTTTTTTTAATGCGGCCCTAAGTCAACCTGCACTGTTCACGTTTTTTTATGTTGTGTGTCTTGAAAGAAAAATAATGTCATTATGAAAGGTAAAAGCCCTCTTTACCTTGGAAAACTCGTTGGCCACATAAATTTACCAGCCAGGTGTGAATTCTATTAATTGTGATATATCACAATAAAATAATACAACATAGATCAATCTTATTAAGAAAGAATGAGATTATTCAAAATGAATAAACAAATAAAAACAAGTACGATTATTTATATTTTATTTAATTATATAGTCAAGTTATTCTTTTGTATATACGGTATTCGTTCTCTTTTTAACACTTGGATGAAGTCAGAAATAGAAAAGAGAGAAGTCAAGTTGCAAAGAAAAATCAACCAAGAAAAAACCAGATTGTTTATATCAAGTCAGATTTTATTTAAATTTTTGAAATAAAATTTATTTTACTTTTTTTTTTTAATTTATTAGCTGTTTTATCTGAAAAACTTGATGATTTGTTAATTGAATCTTTTATATTAATTATGACTTTCAAAAAGATTATTTATTTACTGGACCTTTAAAGGCGTTAAACGTCCCAAAGTTTCATTATTCTAAGAAAATGTTATATGATAGAGGTATCGAGTTGTTGAGTTAATGAATAATTAATTTTTTTTTTTATCTTTTAAATAAGAAAGAAGGGGAGCACAAAATGAAGACTCAGGTTTAAAAAAGATAATTGCAGATTCTACTTGAAATTTAAGACGATCTTAGAAATAGAAAGATTTGCACAAATTTTTTTCTGGGTGATTTCAGTACATTAATTCTTCCTACCAAAAGAGCTAAGATTTTCTTGGAGTCCTTTTTTTTGGTATCCAAATGGCTTAAATAAAATCATCGGACTATCTGGGGTTCCTCGATCCTTGGTATACAAGGCAGGCGCACTACCAACTACACCAGCTTCCGAGGACTTCTGGAGTCCTTAGGAGAGGAATGATATAATATAGTATATACCAATAAATATTATTAAAAAATATATTAAAATAAAACTGGCTCTCTAAATTCCAATCTAGAGGAGAAAAATAAAAACTAGATCTTTGACTTTGTTTGTTTTGGAACGTTGAAGTTTCATCTTCCCTTGTATGGAAATCTTATTCATTCGGTGATTACAAAGGAGTTAACTTTCTTGGAATTGATGCAAATAGTTTAATAGAAAATAGACTGATAAGATAGACATCTTTCAAACTTAAAAATAATATTAATTAATATTATCCCAGAGCTACTTTAGAGAGTTCACTTGTTAATTTCACCAACACTCGTTCCAGAGCAATTAATTGAAAGTGAATCTATTGTCTAGGTTGCCTATCTTTCAGCAAACAAACACGCACTAATTTTTGCAATCCATTGTAATGTTATTCAGTCATTATTTGGGTATTCTATTCTGATGATGCTAGAAAGATATAATGAATTCTAATTAGCAAGTGTAGTTGTTTTAGGTGCAGGGCGTTGGTGTCGATGATTGGATCCGAAGTCATGCAAGACACTAGAAACTTGAATTCCCTTTCTGCAAGACACACACTTCAAGATGTCTGATTTGAATGCACTGATAACAGACAGACGATGAAAAGCGTGCTCGATGCACGAAACCATTTAGGAACGTGACAAGGGCAGCCAAGATTTGATCGTCCATCTTTAAAGCTTGAGTCCATTTGCAAAATGCAGAATGCCATTCACATGGATGCAGAAAACTGACCGAGCGGGGATAATCTGATTCTGTCCAAGATGAGAACCAGTTCACGAATAACCGGCCTAATATCCTTTAAAACATATTCATTTCTGAAAATGTAATTTTTATTTCTTTAGATAATAGATAAAGTGCGAGAAAAAAATATACTACTTCACTGTTTAATAGTATATAAGAAATAATTTTAAAACGAATGAATCTCTAAGTAGATACCAAGTTGACTTGATGGAATTTTTATGAAATTATATATACCGAATTATGACGGTCATAGATTATGATATAAATCTAAAGTACTTGATGTTATCTGTAACATAAAGTATAATATATCAACGAATAAAAAATATTCATTAAACTGTTGACTAGTTTGGTGGTAGAATCTGCATATGTATTACTTAGATACAATTAAAAAAAATTATGAGGAGCTCATATTTCTATAGAGAACGAAAGATGTTAAAAACGAACTTTTTGCCATATTTACAGAACTCTGAAGATGGCAAACTGAGCTGCAAAAACCTTGATAGGTCAGAATAATTGTATTAACTTAATAAAAAAACAACAAAACGCCTTTTTTTAAGGAAATTAATGGAGAATAAAAGCATTCGTTGGACTTATTCTTCGGTCCTTTCCTTAAGCATGTGATTCAGAGACAAGCTCCAACCTTTTTTTTAAATTAAGACTCGTAATTTGTAATTATTATTATTATTATTGTTATTATTTTTTTATAGAATTGAGAGGGAATGGGGGCAGGTGGAGTCCAAGGGCATGACATATGGATCAGGCTTTGAAAGATATGGGGTAGCTACTAACTCATCAATACGGTGAATTATAGGATTCAAACAGCCCTGAATCAGATATAAACCGTGTTGATTTCAAAAAGAAGTCATATCTCATTTTTACTTTTTTTCTGCTATATTTCTCAGCATATAAAAAGATTAGAAAAGGTGACATGAAAGATCGAAGGGCCTTTTTTTATCCAAGGAAGAAAATGTATTGAGTAGGTTTAAGAGACATGCATTTATTTGTACCTCTTACAAAGCCTCTTTGTGTAGTTACACCTTCTCACAGATTTTCGATAGATTCATAGAATATTCCCGATGCTAATTTTACGACTTTAACACTGAATGACAATAATGGAAATTTAATGAAATGCGCCGGCTTTGCTTAGAGGGAAAAGATTGAGAGGAAAAAAGAGGAAACGAAATAGATAAAAAAGAAGAATATATAGCCTCTAATATAAAAAAAAAAAAAAAAAAAATGGAGGTATAAAGAGAAGTATTAAAGAACTTATAATAACAGGTGTTTTGTATTCGTTATTTTAAAAATAAAAATTTCTTGCAAAATAAAAATCAGTAGTTGATGAAGAAAATAACAAATTTTATTTAATGAAAATAAAAAGGACGTTTCGATCCTAGTTTGCGATCATCTTCAGGCTTGTTATTTAATCAAAAAAAGTTAAAATTTATATTTCTCATCTTGCACAAGTGCCAACAGCTTCAAGAGGATTAGTACTAATTTTAAAACAATTGTGAAGAGGAGCACAATCCAAAATGGAAAAGTTCCTCAAAGTAGTGCGATCATGTCAAAAATTTAATGTCCATATTTTAATGGAAATTCACGTTTTGAGTTTCCATGATTCCAAAAAAGTGAGTCCCGAAAAACGATCAGTCTGTCTGTAAACAAAATATCTCAAGAACGGAAAGAACCACGAGGGTAATAAAATTGGTCAAGGAATAGTAACTCTTTACTGACGTGGTTTTTCAGTTTTTTTGTTTTTTTTTTTATATTTTCTCTCTCTTGATTAAAAAATTGATAAATAAATTATTTGAGTTCATTTAAGTCTTGTTTCTATGTCTTTTAATTGTTTGGTAGACAATTCAATTGAAATAAATTTTTGTTTCTTGTATAATTTTTATAAACAATGCTATTTGCACAACTATACTATTATATTATTAGACAAGACCATATTCATATAATTTTTAACAGCCGACCCCGCACAGCGGGAATAATCAGGCGAGGAAAGAAGAAGAAGATATTCAAATAATTTGATATCCGCACAATTTATGATAACTAAATCTTTAAACAAGGAATGTAGGCTAACTTTTATTGTTTATTACTTTCTCTTACCTATGTATATATGTAATATATATATAGAGAGAAAGTATTGGATTCATGTCAAAAATTCGATGTCGAGATTTTGATGGATCTTTACGTTTTGAGGTCCCCTAAATCCAAAAAAGTGGTTTTCGCGACATGGTCTGTGTGTGTGTGTGTGTTCAATTTTAAGGAATTGAGCTATGAGGCTGAAATTTTATATTTAAGTTAAACACCTCCCGGGACCGGAAAAAAAGCTTTTAATCAAAATCGGCCAAAGAGTACTAGTACTTTACTGTTGTACTTTTTCAGTTTTTTTTCGATTTTCTCAAAATTCGCTCTAACGATTTTGATTAAAATTCAAAAATCAATTATTTTTTAGATGCTCTTTAAAATGTATATTCTCGTTTTGCCCTCAAAATTGTTTGAAGCACACTTTACTCTTGTGCTTCATAGGAAAGATAGGAGAAATGGTTGCCATGGTAACAAAATATAAATATTTTCCCATACTTATAAATTTGACATCTGAATTCAAATATTCCCTACTGCCGGGAACTAAATACATGTCGACACGAAAAATCTGGTGTGACAAGCACAGTACACAACTTTCGATTACCGAAGGTAAGAGAAAGTTGTGTGCTGTGCGCCAGTCACACCAGATTTTTTTTCATTTGTAAAATAAGTAAAACTCTCATTCTTTCACACATATACGTAGAATAATAATTCCGACTAAAATAAAAACTCTAGAAAAATAAAAAAGTCCCTGCAAAAGAAATAAGAAGAAAATTAATTGAATTTGCTTTTATAACCAGAGAGAGCTTGTTTTCTGACCTTCACCATTACTTCACTATTATCCAAGGGTTACTCACACACACCTATAACATTTTATATTACACAAAAGACGAGTAAAAAACAGAAAATATATCGACGCATTGTTTGCAAAACACTGAACATATTCGTTTCATAAATGATTTCAATAATGAAAAGAGTTAGGCGGTTGAAATTTTATATTTAAGTTAGATACGCTCTTGGGACTTAACAGTTTTTGAAAAAATCGGTGAAAACGTACTGGTACTTTACTGATGCACTTTTTCAATTTTTTTTTTTTTTTTATTTTCTCAAAATTCGCTTCAACGATTTTGTTTAAAATTTATAAATCAATTATTTTTTAGATGCTCTTTAAATTGTATATTCTCATTTTGCCCTTGAAATCTTATGAAGACCACTTTACTCTTGTACTTAATAGAAAAGATGAGAAATGGTTGCCATCTTAACAGAATATAAATATTTTCTCATATAAATTTTACATCTTGAATTTTAATACATCTATATCTGCGGAAACTAAATATTATATGTCAACACAAAAAATCTGGTGCGACAAGCACAGAACACAACTTTTGATTACCGAGGGTAAGATAAAGTTGTCTACTGTTCGACCAGTCACACCAGATTTTTAAAAATTATTTTAATATATTTTATAAGCATTCAATAAAATGTAATAAATTTATAGTTACTTCACCACAGTCGGAAAAAAATTGATTTCAATTGGATTGGTAGCCAATAAATGGACCGTTTATTTTGAAAGTGGTGTAAGTCCATTTTCTATTGTTTCGAGAAAATGAAAGGTTAGCATATCTGTTTATTAAAAAAAATATATTTACCAACCAATTTTTAATTGTACATAACATAGAAATTTTTTAAGAAATTTACTACTAGCTAGTTATACATAGAAAATTTACATTAATTTAAGCATAAATTATGTGAAATCTCATTTTATTTTTTTAAATGGACTTTCAAAATAAACGGTCCAAATAGAGACTGAGTCTAAATTAAATGACTGGCATTCAAAGTCGAAAAAGACCTTAAATGAAATTAAAACAAAAAATTTACCTAATTAAATCATGTTTCAATTGGAGCCAACAGTTAAAAGTTTAAATTTAAATTTAATAAACCGCCTTCTAATATTTTGTTCATTAGTCGAATTGTTACCTCTAAGGCCCAATGCACACGGTGCAACTGAAAAGAAACTCATTGCAAACATATATCGTCAACTAGTCGCGTTTCAAACAGATATTGCATGGAGGTCCGCACACGAACGCAACTCAAGTTGCACCCAAAATGGCCGACGTTTTCAATCAGCTGTTTGTTCGGTTACTTAATAAAGTTATTTTTGGCAATTTAAGGGTTTATTTAAGTAATAATAATATAAAATATTATTAATATTGAAATAACTAATATTTTTTATTAAAAATTGAAGGAAATATATGTAGTCAAGACAAATGAATTTCGAATATTTTTTTTAATTAATAAAATATAGTTTTTAAAATATGTAATTAAGAAATATTTTTTACTTAAAATTTAGTAAAAATATTTAATAAAATAACTATAATTAGATTTCTTAAGTTTATTTTGAAAAAAATTTACGGGGAAGAATAAAATATAATTCAAATGGAAAACAATGTCTAAAGAGTCATTTCAAAGGCCCAAAGGCTGGTATTAAATTAAATTTATTTTTTCAAATTCCAGAGAAAATTATAGAAATATTATGTATTTGTTAAAATGTAATTAATTTAGTTTATGGTTAGATTTTTTGGAAATTATTTAATAAAAAAAAAAAGATGAAAAATATCAGAATAGGCTATTAAATTAATAAATTTTTAAATAAGCAATTATATTTATAGGCCATATATAATATTTAAGATATTAGGCCTATATACATCACGTATGTAATATTAAATTCAAATCCCCTCTCGGGGGTTTGAATTTAATAAATAATTATATAATTACATTTTGTATTTTACCGCCAGTTCGATTTGAGTTTGCAACATAAGTTGCTTTCAAGTCGACACGGTCAGTTGCATTGGTGTTGCGTCGCCAACGCGTTGCAAACTTTTGTCATAGAGTTGCACCGTGTGCAGTGTCCCATTCAAATACACACAATCAAACTGAAAACAAACTAGTTGACGATATATGTTGCAAACGAGTTTCTTTTGAGTTGCACCGTGTGCATTGGGCCTAAGTTTTTTTATGTTGTTAATAGGCCTATTATATGCTGAATATTATAGAGAAAAATATTAAGGGATCATTGATGAAAACAATTGTAAGAAAAATGTTGGGAACCCCTGGTTTAAATATCATTACTACTCTTAAAATCATGAAGGCAACATCAAATCTCAGATCTTTTTATGCAAATGGTTGATAAATAGAAAAAGAGAAATTGGTTGTTTTATGGAGTACTAGTCGCAAAGCCCGCCTTTGGCGGGCTTCCTGCCTAGCCAGGGGGCTGCGCCCCTGGACCCCTTGCTCGACTTCGGCGAGCAAGTTTATTCCCAATTTGGGATATTTCTTGTTGCAATGCAAGTGTTAAGATGTTAAGGAAGGATCTTATATTCAAGCGAGGCGAGGGTACCGATTGGGATCAGCACAAAAGGGTCTGTTTATGACTGTTTAAAGGGTCAGTCACCTGAGTCCTCTCTTCGTTTTTCAACTGCAGCGTAGCCCCCACCCCCAGCCCTAGTCAGGTAGGAAGCTGGTTCTCAGAGCATAAAGGACGCTCTCTAATTTCCTAGCCAACTTGTTGATTTTGTGTTCCCATATTGAAGAAATTTGATTATAATTAATTTTCCAAAACATTTAAGAGATTCAAATTATTACTACGTTACTCCCAGAGCCATATACTATATGTATACTTAATTTCAAATAGATTCATTGAAAATTGTGGATTTCTATAGAACATATACATACATATTTACATACATACATACATTTTTCCCATTTCATTTTTATATATATAGATTGTGATCTACATCTAAGAAAAACGACCCGTCAATTAATTGAATAGCCGGTTTTCTTTATCTCCATCTCATCGTTCCGCAATATTCTCTTACCAAATATTTAATTCGAACCTAAATTAAAATTCTAATATTTAAATTTTTAAGAAAATAAATGTTTCTTTGCTTTACATGTAAGAGATAAATTTAAAAATACATATAAGAATAGAAATGAGAGAGAGAATAATAATAAACATCTCAAGCAGGTATCACACAATTGAAAAATTATAAGCCGTTTATTTCCACCCTAACGCCCATTAAAACAACATATCTGATAAGAAAAAGCTTGAACATTTCCTTTTATTCGATCCTCAAATAAAAAACAAAGACAAATCTATTAAAAGTTTTTCAATAGTAAATGTCAAATGGCTATATTTTTAAAAATAAAAAATTTTTACCTGCATATTGAGATATATCAATAAGAAATTACTATCATTTAAAAAAATAAAGTAGTAGGTATCGATATCGTATATATGAATATATCGTATATAAATGAATCGAAAGATGATCTCCTCAGTTTAGCCCTATTTTTCTTTTTTTTTTTTTTTTGTTAATACAATAGCTGGGCATACACGGAGAGGTAGAACTGTCGGGTTGGACCGGGGCGGTCCAATCTGTCGGGTCGATCCGCCACGGTTAAAACTTTCGTTATCAATTTGGCTTAAAAAAGTGGAGAGTTTGATCTGTCGGGTTGGACCGGGGCGGACCAATCTGTCGGGTCGATCCGCCACGGTTAAAACCGTCATTATCAATTTCGTTTAAAAAACGGAGAGTTTGATCTGTCGGGTTGGACCGGGGCGGACCAGTCTGCCGGGCCGGCTAAAACCGGCACGGTTAAAACCGCCACGGTTAAAACCGTCATCACTCACAAACGTAAAAGAAAAACCAGCAGATAAACCCGTATAGTTGGCCCGCCACGGGCCAAACCGTACGTGTATGGGCAAAATCTTTGGACCGCGGCAGTTTTAACCGCTGATTTGACCAAATCCGTGGACTTTCGTCTTGACGAAAGTTTTGCCTGCCGACTAGACAGATCAAGTCAAGAAGCCATTGGAATTTCCAAGAAAAATGGAAATAGAAAATTATTAAAAAAAAAGTAATTAATTCTTTCTTCTCCTTTAAATAAAATCTTTAATTATCTGATTCTGAAGCTGCCAAAATAGGATTTAAGGTTCCCTGAGTCCATTTAAGTAGTTTTTGGAATGATGTCTGTGTGTATGTCTGTGGTATTTTGCACACATAAACTAGATGTAAAGGTCAAGAACTGAAAAGCTTTTGGTAAACATCGGACCATTAGGGGCGCTTTAGAAAGAGGGCCAGGCCCATTTTTTTTCTTACATAACCTATAATTTTTTTTTGTATATTCAGAAACTAGACTTTCTCCCGAGTAAAATGCTAGGTCTATATAATATTTGTATCCTAATTTGCCATGACCTTAAATGATATTTAAAAAAAATAATAATAATAAATTTGTTTTTGTGAATGGTGATTAACTAAAATATTTTAGAACATATTAATAGCTTAATTAATTAATAGGGGGGAGGGATAACTTATTTTCTTTAAAAATAAATTTGTAAAAAAATTTTTGAAGTAACATGTCCTCCCCTACCCCCTCCAAAAATCGCGACTTAAAGAGATGGTCCGGGGCGGTTAAAACTGTCGCTTGTCCACTAACGAAAAGATCAGACCGTGAGTTCGGACCGCAGTCCAATCTGTTAGATTGATGCGTGGCAGTCAAAACTGTCGCTTGCTCACTAACGAAAAGATCAGTCCGTGAGTTTGGACCGCAGTCCAATCTGTTAGATTGATACGTGGCGGTCAAAACTGGCGCGTGCTCGCTCACTAACGAAAAGATCGGATCGTGAGTTTGGACCGCAGTCCAATCTGTTAGATTGATGCGTGGCGGTCAAAACTGGCGCGTGCTCGCCCACTAACGTAAAGATAAATCCGTGCGTTTGGACCGGCACGGTCAAAACCGACGGTTCTACCTCTCCGTGTATGCCCAGCTAATGTATGACTTTGAGATCTGTCGAGCAAGAAAATATTATATTATAGGCCTACAGCCTATTTTGGTGACGGGGTTATTTTGAGCTATTCCTGGGTATATGGCTGATTGCAAAAATTCCATCAGATTTTCCCCAACAGCTCTAGTTTTAGAGTTGTAGAAAAAATTAAAATTTAATAGAAAATGGGCTCTAAAACGGCACTTACTTTAATTTTCTAGATTTCTTTAAGGCGTCACCTCTAAAAAATATGCAGATAGTTGAAATATTTAGAAATATAAAGTTGGAGGTGGTTTAGTGGCGAAAAACACGGCAAAAAGTTTAGAATAATCAGTATTTTTCAGTTTTTTTTTTTTAATTTTGGATAACCCTAATAGAATTTTTACCATCCCTGAATACAAAAAACATAAATTTACGATATAGGAGGAGGCGATTAGTCGAGGGGATAAAGCAGTTAAGCTTATAATTCTGAGTTGAAAATAACTCGAGTTCAAATCCACCTTATGGCAAAAAATTATCCAACTCTATTTGAGATGCCTCCTCCTGAGGAAGGAAACGGGAACCCACCTCAGTATTATTCCCATGAAAGTCACTCTTCAGAGCAACCACAACGTGTCAAGTCTGACACTAATGACTGAAGAGAGAGAGAGAGACGATATCGTTAGTTTTTCAGCTTTTCAAAAATTCGTTGAAATCTATTAATTATTAATGAAATTATAATCAAAACAGTTATAAAACCTCTTCACATTGGACTGAAATTTTATATTTTTTTGTATTTCAACTTTATGCATATTTTTAAGGAGTAAAGCGTTAAAAAAAATCTAGAAATTTCAAAATAAGAGGCGCTTTAGAGCACATTTTCTTTATAACTCTAAAGCTAGAGCTGATGGGGAAAATCTGATGGAATTTTTGGAATCAGCGCTAGCCATTTACCCAGGAATAGCTCTAAATTTAGACCAAAAAAAGTTTTTTCCTATTGGCGTGTATCATAATTCCGCCATTTTCATAATCTCCATGTCCCTGTGTGTTAGAACGAAATGGATTTTTGTGATCATAAATGCTATTATATCCAGTATAAATAAGAGAAAGTAAAAAAAAAGATTTACTGGAATGAAGTGTTATTTAAAATTCCATATTCACGGTCAAGGTCATGGATCATTAAGAAAAAAAAAAAAAATTGGTCAAGTAAAGGCAAGCACCCTAAGCCAAAAATACAATTTTTACCGAGGACAAGAAATAAATTTATAATAGGTAAGAATTAAAGTAGTAGAGAGAAGATGGTCTCGAGAAGGAAGGCGGAACGTGGAACGTGGAACGTGCACGCACGCGTGCAAAGCAATCTGGCCCGGTCACGCAGACCTTGCTCAATACTCAGACTATAGACTAGACACTGAAAGGAGGAGGGGGCAAAAAGAGCAGAAACCTCAACTCCAATCGAGTGCCAATACCTGAAAGAAAACACTTGAAACGAATCAGCTTATTACTATAAATTCCTGGTGGTCCACTAGGCCTACTCTCAGAAAAAGTTGCGCAAATCAAATTAGATTTCTTTGTTATTTTATTTTTTTTTTTAATGGGCTTTAAAAAATAAATAATAATCCATTCATTATGAACAATTATTTTTTGATCTTTACGATGATGAGTTCAAAACTTTAAAGAGCCAGAAGTCAGTGTTTGTTTTTCTTTCTTTATTTACGTAACTCCAATCCAGTTAGTTTTCTAAACTTTAGACATGGCCATTTTATTATACAAATAAAAGGGATCAATGCCTTATAATTGCTTTAATGAACAGAGAAAATACTTTCACAAAATGAATTCTATACTCACAGAGGTAAAAAAAAAAAAAAAAATTATTTAAGACTGTACAAATATTTCTTATTTTTTTTTTTTTTACTTGGGAATATTTTCTTTATTCTTATAATAAGAGAAAAGTCTGGGAAATTTATTGTTGTCCAGATTTATTTAGGTTTATTAACGCAAGTTTGAAATTATTTTGTTTTAATTAATACTGTATTTGCATATTATAATGAATGACTTGGCTCTCTAGTAAAGGGGACGAAAATATTAATTAAAAATAAATAAAAAAATTTTATTTTACATAATTTAAAAAATATTATTACTAAAAGGTTTATTAAAATAATGACGAGATCAATCAGAATTACTACCAGAGATATATTTTATTATTTCTTGGGCCTTAAGATACCAATTAATCAAAGAATTATGTCACGTGATTTTGAGATTTCTAAAAGTTACTGAAATGGTTTAATTACTGAAAGATAGGCAACCAAATCTCCCAACTCATTGATGAATTTTATTGCTACGATCTACAGTTGTTAAAAATTAACAATTGCACAAGTTTGGTCTTCCTTGATGAACTCTGGACCAATCAAATCATTAGGCTTCCTATTGTACAGAAACAAAACAAGAACTAATTTTTGCAATCTATTGTATTTGTTATGCTGGTTGATAATGAAGAAAGTGTCATCAAGACATGTTGGTTGTCTAAAGCGCAGGCTTAGAAGTTTTTTGAAGTGAAACTTAGTTACACACTCTAGAGTAAATTCGATTGATGCTTCTCAAAGAGCTAAGCAACGCCGCAACTCTCCATTCTGGTTGAGTTATCGAATGGTTATGGAATGGTTCACTCAAGAGGCCTATCAAATTTGGATTTTCTTGAGTAACGACGTCAGCAGAACAAGAAAAAATCGGCTATCGAAGCGATACATTTATACCTTGAAAATGAATTAATAAATAAATCATGATCTATTCATTAATTATTTGAACATTGCGAAATGTGAAGAAGCAAAGGTTTGGTTCCTTTTTTTTGGAATGGGTGCATAAGGTCCGAAGACCTAAATGACCACTGGTCACAAGGTGGTCAGGAAGAAAATAAAAACAAAAGGAGAAGCATAAAAGGAGAACTCAACTGCGGGAACTGAGAAGATGCCTGTTGAGATTAGACTTGAAAGTCTGAAGATTGTAGGTTTTGGGGAAGATAGACGCAGGGAGCTCCTACTCAAACAGCCAAAAATGTATTTAAATCAATTAACTAAATAACGCTTTGAAGATAAATGGCCTAGTAAAATTATTCATCCATAATTAAGTTCTTTTAGCAGTTAATCTTTAAGAATATTCTCCAGGCTTCCGTCATCAGGAATAAATTATTATTTATAGGTAGTCTATGAAATATTAATAAGTTTTGTCATTGCATTTATTATAATAACCTTTCATCTTACCATAGGAAAAAATATTCCCTTAAATAATTCAATTTTGCTAATAGCATTTTAGCCTTTCTGTTTTTCAATTATAGGTTTGCTCCAAGAATAATTTCCATCCCTTGGAAGACTCAGATGCTTGGGAGCAGGTATTTTTTTTTTTTTTTTTTTTTGATCAACTGTCCATGCGATTCAGAGAACAATTTTATTTATTAGAGTGAGGTGGATAGCTGAGTAGATCTTGTAGTAAGAAAGAAAGAAAAAAGAGCGAATAGAGCTATATTTATTTCGTTTATTAATCACTTCAAGCCGGCGTTTCGGTCAGATATACGACCATTCGCAGGTTTAGCAGGGTGTCAACAAAATTCCCCAAAAAGTCGAATACCACAATTGTGTAAATTATTTATTGCCATTTAATAAGAACCAGCAGGCTATGCGAGTCATGGTTAGATTGTGACAACAATGTGTCACAATATAACCTTGATTCGCATAGCCTGTTGGTTCTTATTAAATGGCAATAAATAATTTAAACAATTGTGCCATTCGACTTTTTGAGAAATTTTGTTAACATGCTTCAGCCCTGCGGATGGTCGTATATCTGACCGAAACGTCGGCTTGAAGTGACTTATAATCGAAATAAACATAGCTGCAATTGCTTTTTTCTTTCTTCCTTACTACAATTTGATTTATATATTTATTTTGGGGAGGGAGGGGGTGGAAGGAGGAGGGGAAGGAAATCACGATTTGATTAAAATGAAAAAAAAAAAAAAAAAAAAAAAATACAGACGTTTTAGAATAAAACCACGAAACAAATTTTAGAAAATTTGGAGATGTGAAGGTCCAAATTTTGTGTAGTTGGTAAAATGTTTCATTTAAAACTTAATATTTTTAAGGCACCCTCTCCCATGGATTCGACCCCGATCTGGCCTATGAACAAAGCGACGTACGTTTTTTTTTTTATTTGGGCAGGAGGGAGGCCCCGTAGAAAAAATATCTTTGCATTTAGACATTGGGCATCTAATAATAGTGATAGGGTAGAATTATTCTTTCAGAGATGGTTTGAGAAATATTTTTATTAGATAGCATGGAATTTCTTTCTATTATCTTAATATTTTTAATTTAAAAATTTTTAGATAAATTTTTTTAATATATTCATTTTTAGGGCTAGAAATGAATTAAATATTTCAAAATAATTTTCTTATTAATTCCTTATTATTCAAAATCATGAGTATTTATACGATAAGAAAAATGCTTTATAGATAAAAAAACATGATTTTTATATTTATGAGATTCACTTTTCAGCATAATGATCCTTTAAAAAAAAAAAAAATAATAAAATGTTGTAATCGAACTTTTAAACGGTCCAGTGACAAAACCACGATTTTAGCTTGTAATATGACTCAATCTGTTTGATATCGATTTAGAAAGGAGCATGACCAATCAAATGGACATAAAAAAATCTTTCTCTTTCAGGTTGAAGTCATTTTGGAGATGGCGATCCCCTCTCCTCTAGAGATAAGCAGAAGCGACAATGACCTTAAGCTGTGATTGATCCTCTCGTGTTTGTGTTTGTCCTGGGGTGGGCTGCTTCTGTCATCGGATGACGATTACATTTAATTTGGACCATTGTGTGCCTCAATCGTGGAATATCAATATTGTTAAAGAAAAAAAATTCGTTCTGCAGCATGACGTATCATGCGACGATGATGATTGCTATGTTGTAAATGGGAAGAATGATTTCTTCTTTTTATATTTAAGCCTTATTTAAAAAAAAAAAGAATAAAAATGCTTGGAATTCGAATATTGCTTGAAGTTTTTCCTTCTTCCTGAACTAGAGTTATTAATTAGTAAGTCAATTTCTCTTTGGATATTATTATTAGATTGCATCTTTTCACAAAATAAACTACGTATAATAATAATATTAGTATAGGATGAACTTTATGGTCAGAAAGTAAAAATGTCGACTCTATGCCTGAGGAAGGAAATTGTAATCCATCTCAGTAATATACACATGTAGTGTGCAACGCGCCAAAATAATGTAAAATTGAATGCAGTATTTTTGTTAAGTCATCATTTCTCCAATTTTGGACTATAAAAATTTTTGCTAATAAGTTTTTTTTGGACTACTTTTATTGTATGTCATCAAAAATTTTTATAATAGCCCACCTGGATATTTATAGTCCAGAGGCGGTATCGTCCATTTCTTTTGATTAGCATATTTATTTTTGAAATTAGAATATCTTATTTATAGACTTCAAAGTAGTATTTGTTATTATTATCTTGAGCCCCTTTTAAATGCCCTTGAAAAATGTTAGAATTTCTCAAATTTTTTGCATAATAAATGATATAAACCTTTAGGGATCTATTTGACAACCTGTACAAATTATAAAATAATAGCAGATGGTTTAATAAAATTAAAATTTCTTAATGTAATAAATACTTGGTTTTATTGCCAGCGTTTAAATTGATCGGCCAATCCCCTCTTAATTGTTATTATAATGTTGTTCCTTTTAATTATTTTAGTAATAAAGTAATTAAATAGGCTTTCTTTTTGACCAAAAAATAAGCACAAGGTCGAAAAATTATATTTGCATATTAAAATTCAAAGGAGTTGATTGATTTGATAGCATTAAAAAAAAAATGACAGAACATCCTCCTATTCTTAGAGGCGGCCTTATAAAGGATGTAGGGATGTTAGTGGAAAAATATTTATTAGAAGAAGTATTTCTGGAAGTCAATTTTAAGGAGATATTATTTTATAGTATATAGGCTTCAAAAGGTCTTGTTTGATAATTTTATAAAATATAATAATTGTGAACATACAGAAGGAGCTGATAAATTATTTTCTTAAGAAGTATGAGAAAAGAAGAAGGATCATTAATTTATTTATCAAGGGTGATGTATTATTCTCTAGATCAGCGGTTCCCAACCCGTGGGCCGCGGGCTTATTGGAACTGGGCCGCGGACGTCTAATGAAAGATAAAAACTATTACTTATAATTAGAGAGCGAAAAAATAGTCTTTCGACTTTAGTCAATTTTGAGACTTTTCCAGATTTTCTTCACTGATCTAAACAAAAAGAAACGTTTTTTGAGATTTTCAAAAACGACTTTTGCGACTTTTTTTGCGCTTTTTTGCCTGTCAAAGACTTTTTGAAAAAGCGACTTTTATGACCGACATTTTTCAAATTTTTTAATATAATATGCTTTTTTTAAATTTTGCATTTTCGGCTGAGGCCATTGAGTTTTTTTCTTTTTTTTTTAAATTTATTTATGGTCTTTTTCGGCATCGAAGCCATTTAGAACCGGTCCCTATTTATTTCAATTGATTTGTATCCAAATCAATTAATATCTAAGGTTTTCGGAGAAAAATACACCAACGGTTGCTTTCCACATTAAAATAATTTATTTTGCAAATCATACTTTTAATACACACAAATGACTCCCAAGCAGCTCTGGAGTGAATACAATCGCTTATTGCAAAATAAATATTTAAAAAAATCAATTAATTTTTCCTCTCTCTTATCTTAATATGCATATTAGGGTGGTCCTGATCCATAGAGGTCATATTTTTTCCATCGCCTTTGAACTTTGAGAATTTTCAAGATTTTCCTAAAACTTCCCTTTGTTTTCGTCCACAAGGGACTAAATTAATTTCAAATTATAATAAAACTAGAAATTTATTATTTAGAATCTTTTATTGCTTAAAATTACCTCAAATAATACATAATTAATAGAACAAATCCCTAATGATTAAATTGTTTCATCTGTCAAAGTTCCTCAGCATATTTCTTTTTCATTTCATAATTATTTGTCAATCGCTGTAATTCTTTTACTTTTTCATATTATTAATTCTTAAACTTGACAGCGACTTTTTAGAGACTTTTTTTTGCCAAAAACAGACTTTTTACAGACTATTTGACTTTTAAGGCGACTTTTTTCCGAAAATAAGAGACTTTTTTTCCGCTCTCTACCTTAATAATAAAAATAAATGAGCTTTTTCAACTTACACAACTTAATACAAAGTAAATGCAATAAAATCATTTTTTTTTTACCAACCCATTTTACTTACACATACACGCACACATTTATATATATACTGGGCCTCAGCGTTTTTTTTACGGAAAAAGTGGGCCGCACATCAAAAAAGGTTGGGAACCGTTGCTCTAGATTATATCTTATTTAAATTTTCTCTTAGATTTCGGAAATCTTCTCTCACTAAAGCTCACCTCTTTGAGTTATAAAAAAAAAAAAAAAAAAAAAAAAACGATAGATATATATCTTTAACTCACCGCACATTTTGAAGTGTCCAAAATTTCTACCTCAGTTGTGACATTATCGAAGGTGACATTATGCCGATAGAGGAAATCTGAAAACAAACAAAAAAAAAAACGAACTTAAAAACAAATTCTTTCTAAATGATATTTATAGCTATATTAACATGAATCTAAGTAGTAATCAATTTCGATTTGGAAAGTATAATAAATTCTAGAGAAGTTCTATGAATGAGTTGTTAATGATATGCATTCTTGCAACTTGAATTAAACAAGATAAATTATGTGTTTTGTTCAAATGTTGTCATTGGTTTGGGGGGGGGGGGAGTGGGGGGGGGGGGGAGGAGATGACCTGTCTTAATTCAAAACATGGTTGCTTACATTCATTGCCTGAAAGGCTCTTGTGAGTATGTCACCGAGTGAGAGTGTCCAGAACACTTTTTGTCTAACTCCATCATAAACTAGATAATCAATTATGTTTAACTTGTGTGTTGAGCATGCATTTATCCAGGATATTCATGTCTGGCCTATTTTATGTGCTCACGGAATAAGTTATATATTTTTTTTTTTAATTAATAAAGAGAAAAGACAACAAAATATGGTGTAGAATCAGTTATAAACATATTTATAAAAAATATTTAACATCAGATTAAATTTATAAATTATGTTTTATAGACATTTAATCCTGTACTAAACGTAAGTCTTGCTTTATTTGAACGAGAAAATTTTTTGAAGAATAGGAGCATGGAGTAGTGATATAAAAATTGTAATTATCCGTGACTCTAAAATTATTAATGGAAACAATATTCGAAGATATTTTTGTGTAAATTAAAATTTTATTTAAATGGAAGACAAAAAAAAAAATTATAGACAAAATCATAAGTGGCCGGGACGCCTGGCAACAAAGAAGAACAGCAGTCGCCACAATCGTTGTAATTGTAAATAATGATTTTTGCACGTAATTGCAAGGAACTAGGTGTATCAAAATTATTAATTTACTTATCATTACATCAATCTGACAACTTTTCAAATCCTTTTTTTACTTTCTCTTACCTATGTATATATGAAATATATATATAGGCCTATATAGAAAGTATTGGATTCATGTCAAAAATTCGATGTCGAGATTTTGAGGGATATACAGGTTTTGAGGTCCCCTGAATCCAAAAAAGTGGTTTTGGCT
>JAKCPI010028212.1:0-10134 GCA_023213315.1 Euborellia annulipes | reverse complement strand
TGTATATTAATTAGCTCATACAGTCCAAATTTTTCAAATGCCTAAAATTAATTAATCAATCTTAATAAAAAACATTTAAAAAAATAAATTAATATCATCTCTCTAATCATGTTTCTAAACTCTCAAGGAAGAGCAGAGTCAGATCTATAGCCAATGGATATTTTTGGCTGATACAGATAGTACATTTAATAAGTTTTTTTTTTACACCTAGTGTCGAAATACATATAAAGTTAATAAAACAATTTGAGACAGCTATCCTAGTGTATAATTTAAATTCCCTATATTTAAGGAATTAAGAAATTAAAAAATCTGGTGTAACTGGTCACACAGCAAACAACTTTCTCTTACCTTCTGTAATCGAAAGTTGGGTTCTGTGCTTGTCACACCAGATCACCCAGACCAGCTGGAACCTCTCAAAATCAGCACCCCGAGACGTTAATTATAAAAAAAAAATAGAGGCTCAATTATTGGCTTCAAAATACAAATATTCGTCAGCATATTCAAATATCCAGACACGAATTAAATGTTTCGTACCATTATTTAATTGATCTCTATTCCTAATTAATCCTGATAATAATTTAATTATAAAGGATAAATATTGCGATAACTTATATAATTTTAAGAAGAAAAAAATCAATCCAAAGAGCGTTCATTCAATTCCCCATGTGGTTACAAAAAAATATGAACAAAATTCATTCAAGCTTGAACATTACGAGGCCGATAAGAATGAATACTTGATCGAGCCTGATTCTCCGGCTGTCGACACCCCAATTAAATATGGATCGTGACGTGCCCGGATTTCACTCATGTATTTTTGAAAGTCTTTCTGACGTCTCAACAGTTATTATTATTATTATGATTATTATTATTTTTCCACACAAGGGACTCCACCCTCTGACCACAATCTCTATTATTTCATTCATAAAAAAAAATTGCTTTTATCGAATAAATATTTATACTAACTCAATGGAGTTTTAATTAAAAGACAATCGTATTACTTTAAATTATTTTAAATAATAATATAAATACCAATTTATTTTATTTCTAATTATTGAAAAATTTATCTTTATATATACAGTATTAAACTTTCTTAAAGGGAAAATATTTGAAAACAATCTCTATGTAATATATTTTCAGGGGCGCCGGAACGAATTTGAATCAGGGGGGGGGGGGGGCAAAAAATTTTTTTTAGAAAATTAAAATAATTTAATATGTTTAAATAGTATAAAACAAAAACAAATACTACTATAAAACTTTAAAAATTTTAAATAAAATCACAATTTTAATAAAATTAAAATTTTAAAAAATTTGATAGTGATTTTATCAAAAATTTTTGGAAAAAATTTGGAAAAAAAATGAATTTCTTACTCTTTTAATTTTTTTTAATTTAGAAGATTTTATTTTTCAAAAGTAAAAATATATCATTATTAAAAATAAATGAAATAAAAAAGAAATTTTGCCCCCCTCTGTCCCCCCTGTAGGATGCCAGGGGGGGGGGCAATGTACCCTTGCCTCCCCCCCCAGTTCCGGCGCCTATGTATATTTTAATGTTTTAATTTCGGGATATCCAAAAATCATTTGCCTCTAACAACCAAGTATTAATTAAAGTACTAGATTGTGATAACCGCATTTTTTTTTAGAAGTAATTACTCTATTATTATATAGATCGAAACATTGATTAGAACTAAATAATATTTTTATATTATTAATGAAATCGAATCATCTTATTATACAACATATAATTATTCAAATGTATGTATAATTGATAATTTTTCCGTCTCATCACTAGTACTTGTAAAAAATCATCCTTTCCTTTCCCCTTCTATTCTATTATTTAAAATATTTAAATATTCAAAAGCAATAATGACGAACTTATCAGGTTGCTTTTGATTGGTCGGGGGGTTATTTATTTATTCTCCTCGTGCGCCGAAAATATGATTAATTATGAATGACACGAGTTAATAACACGCGATTTATGAGCGACTTGGCATGCACCATTTAGACTTATTTTATTCATAAATGCCAGTCGATGCACTTTATTTGAAAATCAAATCAAATCAAATGTCATTCTTTGAATTTTTATTTCAATATGTATATAAATGGGGGATTATTTCAGATTTTCAGAATTAATTGTTTTTATATTCAACTGTCTGGTTTATAATATTCACCTCAATAATAAAAATAAAAAAGTATACAACAGTACAATATTTAGACAAACTTAAAATATAAAAACATATGGTGTGACTGGTCGCACAGAACACAACTTTCTCTTACTCTTCTTCGGGAATCGAAAGTTGTGTTCTGTACTTGTCACACCAGGTTTTTTCTGTCCACATATATTTAGTTTCCACTGATATACATGTATTAGAATTCAAGATGTAAAATTTATAAACATGAAAAAATATTTTTATTTTGTTAAAATGGCAACCATTTCTCTTATCTTTTCTATGGAGTACAAAAAAGTAAAGTGGTCTTCAGAAGATTTCAATGGCAAAATGAGAATATACATTTGAAAGAGCATCTAAAAAATAATTGATTTTTGAATTTTAATCAAAATCGTTGGAGCGAATTTTGAGAAAATCGAAAAAAAAACTGAAAAAGTACATCAGTAAAGTACTAGTACTCTTTGGCTGATTTTGTTTAAAGGATTATTTTCACACTCCAGGGGGGTGTCTAACCTAAATATAAAATTTCAGGCCCATAGCTCAATTCCTTCATGCTAGACACACAGACAGACCCTGTCGCGAAAATCACTTTTTTTTATTCAGGGGCTTCAAAACATGTATATCCATCAAAATTTCGACATCAAATTTTTGACATGAATCCAATACTTTTCCCATTTTCTCTTTTTCTTTTGTATTTTATATTTTAGGTTTGTCTAAGTTTTGTTGTGCTGTTGTATTTTAAGGTCCTGAGGATGTGTGACGTATAGTCCCCGAAACATCTACATAAGAAATAAATAATTTTGGGCCTAATTTAGTCTTTTGTCTTCACCTTCCTGTTAAATTTAAGACAGGAAAAAAAACTTTCAATATATGCATTGACGTTTTGGGTAATTGTTTCTCTCTTTCTCAGGAGAGTATATATTTTGCAGATAGCAAAAGGTGGTCAAAATAAAATGAAAAAAATAAAATTATTATAAAACTTTTTATCTAAGTTTCCATTTTTCATCAACACGTTACAGTTTGTAGATCATCATTAATAAATACATATATTAAATCGTTTAACTGGGAAAAGTTTACCCGAAACATTATAATTTTAAATAGCTAATTTTCGGCCTCCCTTTTTGAATTCCTAAGTTTCTGAATGAATAGTATTGTTTTAATTAATTAATTAATTTAAAAAAATCACTTGATATAATTTTAATATGCATATCATTAAAATAATGGATATACAAAACATTAAGATATGAAATTTTTTAATTAATAATAATTATAGAGATAAATATTAAAAAAAAAAAAATAAAGACACAAAAAAGTATTCTCTCGCGTCAAGAAACGTAAGCTCTTTATAATTATAGACAAGACTTTTTTTTTACTCTTGTTCAATGATCATTTGGATTATATTGTAATTATATTTACGAAATATTCTAGAAGATGAACGAACGGAATGAAACGCTTTTTTAGGCCTATCATTTTCCTTTCACTCATTTTTTTTTAATTTTTGATCCGGTCAGAGAGAAGTCCCACACACACTTGGTTATTTTATTAAAGAGAGTTTTGCCCCTGAATTGTATGACCTCAGGGAGAGATGCCACTCTCCCCAGTTTTTTTTTTACTTATTTCTCACCCCCTCGTGTCCCATCTGCATGTCTATTTCTCGATCTGAACCAATAAATTGCCTGCTCCCCTTACTCAATTCATTCAAAATAGATAATAACTAACTATTAAAGCTAAAGGAAAAATTATTCCCCTAAAGCCGACTGTATTTCTAATACTCATGTCAGCACTTTATTTATTTTTTTTTTAAAGAGTTCATCAAGAAAAAAATTGTAATTTTAATTAGAGAGTAAATTTAATTAATTAATTAACAAAAAATAGTAAATAATTTTATGAACAATTGGAAAAAAATCTGTTGTGACTGGTATCACAGCTCTGTGCTTGTCACACCAGATTTTTTGTGTCAACATATACGTATTTAGTTTCCGCAGATATAATTCAAGATGTAAAATGTATAAATATGGGAAAATATTTATATTTTGTTACCATGGCAACGATTTCTCCTATCTTTCCTATGAAGTACAAGAGTAAAGTGGGCTTCGAACAATTTTGAGAGCAAAATGAGAATATATATTTTAAAGACCATCTAGAAAATAATGGATTTTTGAATTTTAATCAAAACTGTTCTAGCGAATTTTGAGAAAATCGAAAAAAAACTGAAAAAGTAGGTATATCAGTAAAGTACTAGTACTTTTTGGTCAATTTTGTTTAAAAGCTTATTTTCACACTCCAGAGACACCTCGTCTAACTCAAATATAAAATTTAGACATCGTTAAAATTGAACACAGACGGACCATGTTGCAAAACTTTTTTGGACTCAGGGGACCTCAAAACGTGTATATCCATCCAAATCTTGACATCGAATTTTTGACATGAAACAAATACATTCTCTCTATATATTTAATATATATATATATATAATAGAAAGTAAAAATAAATTATTTAAAGATGTAAAAAAACCAAAGCTTTTTTTATTTGTTTATTTTTTCGGTATCTGGGGTCATTTAGTTCCTGTCCCTATTTTCAACTGATTAGTAGCTAATTCAAAAAATTTTTCTCGCTTGGGGCGGGAAGCGAATCTTCCGAAGCCTGAATATAAAAAGCCTACAGGCTACGGCCCCTTATTTTAAAGATCATATAAAAAAGTCTAAACATTTTAACGTTAGAGATGCTATCGTTTTAAATTTTGTCCAAATTATTAGACTCTTAGGTTGAATTTCTTTTATTCTCCCTAATCGAGGCATTTTTCTTAAATACGGAAACTATTATCCATGATACCAATCAAATTCTTTTAAAAATATATCTTGAATTTTTTATATTGTATAATTGATTTAATTTTCCGTGTTTTTTTTCTTTTTTTTTGTTGGTGGTATTTTCTTGATCTGACCCAAAGACATAATTCTAAAACGGATTGTTTGCGATGGCGGCATTTGGGATCATTTAATTCTCTCGTGTCCGGAGGATTTGCCTATCCCAAGGGAGATGGCCTCCCTTCCGGGGGATGCAAACAACATATTTCTGGACGGTGGGCAGCAATGCGGGGGTGTAGGCCATCAGCTGTCAGGAGAACGACCCCCGGGGGAGTCCCCTGGAAAAGGTCCCGAGAACCCAAAAAGAGGGGAAAAAAACCTCTCATTGGTAGAGTCGACGCGTGCATTTACGCAAACAGCCGCAAACGACGAGCGTTAATAACGCAGATGCATTCGTTTTCAGGGATGGGGAAAGGGGACGTCGAGGATCTAAATCGATGGGGGCTCAAAATGAACTAACGCCTCCGCCGGAGGCTTGTTTAATTTCAATCATCAACTTCAATTTATATACTCTCCAGTTCTTGTTAAGTTAATTCCACTTTATTGTATTGTCTCTATTTCTTGGCTAATTGATTTGAGTCTTGCTTATTTCCGACGCAGTGACAGCCCCGCTAGTCGATAATTTCTTTTTTAATTCTAATATTAAATACAAACTAGTTAATCATAACTAAATCAAATCCTAACATCCGTTTGTTATATCTATAATATAAACATCTTGAAATGAACAGTGGGAATGCATAATAATTGATACCAATATAAAATATTGAATAATAAATAATAATCTATTTTTTTTTCATAAAAGATTAATGAAACTTGGTTTTTACTTTCTCTTACCTATATATGTAATATATATTGAGAAAGTAAAGCGATCATGTAAAAAATTCGATGTAGAGATTTTGATGGAAGGTTTATTTAATTATTTTATTTTTTTAATTTTGAAATAATCACATATTGAATTTTTAAAACTACAAACGTTCTTCAGAAAAATGATGTTATAAAAATAAATAAAATCTTATAAATTTGCTGGTGGTCTGGTGGTACAGTGAGCGCCACAATTAAGTCCCCACCTGGGAGCTAGAGTTATGGTATAGTATATGGTATCTTCTTCTTCTTCTTTCCTCGCCTTATTCCCGCAATGCGGGGTCGGCGGACCTCACTCTTTCCCTCCAACCCTACCATGCGTTTTGCAACCGGAAGAAATAGAACAGGCCGGCCCGTCGCACGGTCTGTTGAAAAGAGGAAGAGACAGACAAACAAAGAACAGGAGTGCCTGTCTCAGCTCGGGTAGCTCGTGGTTGCCATCCACATATCCACAAGATATGGGCCCGTGAGCGAGGTATAGTATATGGTATATAGTGAAATAATTTAAAATTTGAAAAGGTAAAATAAATTTTCGGTCATTGAAATTATTTCACTATATACCATAAACTTCTAGATACCAGGTGGGGACTTAATTGTGACGCTCACTTTACCATTCCGAACATCAAAACTGTCCCAAGTTACGGTATTTGACTGAACACTTTCATTTTCATTTTTTTGTTATTAAAGCCGGTTAATAATTTTTTTAAATCTAATTTTTTTTTTTATTATTTATTTTCAGGATCGGACCCAATCCGAAGGCTTGACACAAAGGACCTTCCCTCTCCTTCCTCACAAGGTGAGTACAATATTTGACCTCTCAATGACTTTTTAAGATGACCGAATTTATTCAAAAAAGCGAGTTTTATCTAAATAGTTAATTACCAATTAGAATAGCGGCTGGTGTTATTAGCGTTAACAAGTCATCAGCTGTATCTCACATGATCATGGACGCTGTGGGAACATTTTTATTTAATGAATACCCTCCCCTCTTTTAACTTCGCTCGTTATCTAATCTTAATTTATTACTTTCTTAATCAAAATCACTAATTTTTTTTTGAATTAATTAGATCATTTGATGGTCCATATGTATTCATCACCGTTTTTTTTTCTCTCTCTCGAGATAATCGTCCTCAAGAATGGAGATAGCCTTCTTGGCTGATTGTGACTAATTGTTTCTATAAGTGTGTGAACGCAATTACGAGCTCGCGATCCTCCGCCCTCGTTGCTAGAAACCGAGAGATGTTCCCGCGATCTTGGAGACATACCAACTGTCAGGTCGTAGAGACCTCAGCCTATTCTTCTCACATTAAACGATTTCGTCCGGGGGTTAAAACGTCAACGATATAAATCAATCTAATCTAATTTAATAATTTAAATTACCCAAAAAAAAAGTTTTATAAATTAACTTGTAGACTTAAATCATTTTGGGAAATTACCGGATCTACAAGACATCAAAGGGAAGTGCGAAATTAGAACCTTTTTTTTATATATATATATTTACAATTTAGAAAATTGAATTATTATATTTATTTCTGTCTCTTGAAATATAGAGGTTTTATTTTATTTATAATCAAAGCGTTCGATTTCGTTATAAAAAATTAATTTAAATAAATACACTGTTAAAAATTTTCAAAGGATATTCATAAAGTTGTATATGAAGTCTGTTACACAAACTATTTATTAAATTTATATTCGAGTAGATGAAAAGGTTCATATACTAAAAATTAACTTTCATAAAGTATATGAAAAACGAATGAAAATTCATATTTTTTTTACAGTGTATATTGTAACAAATGAATATACAAACTGAAATACAAAATATTACTGTATTATACAGTATACCAGACACCTCGGTACTTAGAATTTTTAGATTAAATTCAATTTCAAACGCTCGTCTGGCATTTTAGATTCATAATCAGTTTTAAAAATAATTGTACCAATTATATTTGATAATAAAACAAATTTGAAAGAAATTATAACTCACTGAATTTAAGTCGTCGTTCCAGAGCATTGTGTACGCATATTTCCAGCACAAGAAACACTGAAACAAAAGAAATGCAAAAATTAAATTTTATAAAATAAATTTAAAAAATTTCCCGTAATTTAAAACCCGAAAGACATAATCTATTAATTAAACAGGAATTAAATCATTACCTTATATAAGCTTATTATATTTCAAATAAATAATTAATTCATATTAAGATTTTAATCAAATATATATAATATGAATAAAAACCGCTATAAAATTTTGTTCGTTATTTAAGCGGAAATAACTATTTAAATTAGTCTTTTGTTTAGTGAACTATGTCAGTATAAATTTTTCTTAAACTTTAGTTCTTAGAATCGTTCTAATTAATTAATCATTGTTTATAAAGCAGTCCATGCACGCTACACGAGAAATGCATCTTATGTAAAAATCTATAAGAAATTTTTTTCTTAATTAAAAATAAAGTCTAAATCAAAATGTTTTTCCCCTATTTTAAACAAAAGAAAAAAAAGTCCAAAATATTTTTTGGTAAGAATTATTTGACAGTAAAAATTTAATAAGTTTGAAAACAAATTTATATTCTGAGCATAGATATTCTAAATTTTAAAAAAATTAATTCAATTGAGTCGGATCAAGTGCACAGTACTTGATAACGGCTCCAGAATAAACAGACGAAACGTTGTACAGTATTTATATTTTTAATAAATAATTAAAAACAAAATGTGGTCTTTCCCCTAATAATAATAATTCAAACCACAAAAGCTTTAATAAACAAATTAATTCAATTCAATATAATCTATATATAGATTCGATAATGTCCGTCTGTCTATCTGTCACGCTCTATTTGAACAACTTACCCTTGGAATTACGAAACGAAATTTTATATTCTTAAAGAGGATTTTCAAGAGATTACAGAAAAATTATTTTCATCCCGAAATTCCTATAACTTTTTGAGTTATTAATTTTTGAAATTATGATTTCTCTCATAGAAAATATATGAGGAAACTTTGCATTTATGTATTCTCAAAGCCAATTAATTGTAATTAAAAAATTGTTATTCAAATTATTTGATTTAATTGACTATCATAAAATAATCTGTTGCAACGCATACCGGGTAAGACGAGATTAAAATAAATAAATAAAAATTTAACATAAATTTTATAATATATTTTCATATTAAGATCAAAAATTTATTAAAATAAATTTATGGTACTAATCATATTTTGAGACACCGCCAGCCAGGGCCTAGATTATTAATTAAAATAAGATTATCTAAAGAAGAGATCAAATGCTTTCAATCATTTTTTTATTTAATTGTTCTCATTAATTAAATGTTTATATTAAAAGATGCCAATTTAAAAAAAACCCTGTTTTTTTGATAGGTTCATTTATCCCCATCACTCGATTTAAGATTGTTTTACCTAGGGAGATTTTGATTTATGATATCATACACTGATTGAGGGGAAATTTCAATTTAGCCAGAGGTGGTCGAAATTAAGGGTGCTCTGTGGTTCCGGTAGGGCAGGTGCCACCGGAAATGCCTCCCTCTCACCGATTACCATCTCGAGGGGACAAATTAGCTTAGAATTATCTAATCCTAGCTTTTTTTTCCTCCCTACATTTGATTAATATTTAAATTTTTTTTATAATCATTCAAGTACTCCAATGAAAAGTTATGCTTTGTCATTACACCAATGAATAATGACAACTGACTTTTTTATGAGAAAAATTTTTTTTTTTTTTTACTGGCAAAATTTTCCATGAAGATCATCAATTTTTTTGTCGTTAAAAATGTCTATTTTATAAGTCTAAAATTTAATATTCTTATGAGAAAATTAATTTGCAATTTGTGTAAAATAAAAAAATACTCTTTTTAATAGCAGAAAAATTTATACTATTACTTTCTCTTAGCCTATATATGAAATATATAGAGAGAGAAAGTATTGCGATCATGTCAAAAATTCGAGGTCGAGATTTTGATGGATAAACATGTTTTGAGGTCCACTGAGTCCAAAAAAGTGGATCCCGCAAATTGTTCTGTATGTGTGCGTGTGTGTGTGTGTGTGGACATTTTTGGCCATGAAGGAATTGAGCAACCGGATAGAAATTTTATATTTAAGTTAGGTGCCCTCCCGAACATTTAAAATAAGCTTTTGAACAAAATAGGCCAAAAAGTACTTACTAGTACTTTACTGATGTAGGTACTTTTTCAATTTTTTTTCGATTTTCTCAAAATTTGCTCCAACGATTTTTTTAA
>JAKCPI010028211.1:0-12062 GCA_023213315.1 Euborellia annulipes | reverse complement strand
AAATCGATTCCTATAGGACTGCGATATTACAAAATATTTAAATTGTCTTTTATTATTTATACACGTTACTTAAATATAAATAGGCTTTTGTGGAGAGAGAATTTATTTATTGAAATTCGGAATCTAAATATTGAGTGTGTAAGCTTACCTATACAGTTCCGCCGCCCGCGGAATTTTTGGAAAATTTTACTTTTTATTTATTAGGCCTACACATGAGCCAGATATTGACATGCGAGCAACAGCCGAGAACACCTTGGCTCATGTGTGAACAGTGTTCACTGAATACCGATCTTGTTCCACTATAGCCACAAGAACATTCTAACCCAAGTAATATCAAGATTTTGATGGAAATACTCGGTTCAAAAAAGTGGGTCTGTCTGTGTGTCTATGAATAAAATATCTCAAGAACGAAAAGAGCTAGGAAATTTAAGTTAGACACTCGCCTGAGATATAACTCGAAGCTTTGTTCACAAAATCAGCCAAAAAGTAATTACTAGTACTTTACTGATGTATTTTTTAATTTTTTTTTTTTCGATTTTTTTCAAAAAACATTCTAGCAATTTTGATAAAAATTCATAAAATCAATTGGTTTTTAATAGGAACCGACTGAATTTTCGGTTTCGGCCAGTTTCGGCCAAAAATCCTGGTCTCGGTTTCGGCCAAAAAGTAGCCGAAACCTCAGCCTGAAAAAATATGGGATGAGACGACTAACACGCAAAAAAAAAAAAAAAAAAAGGTAAAATGATTTGCACTTGAGGAAAAATTTTCCCGCAGGGCGGAAAACTTTGGTTCGGCAAAAATGTTTTGCGGGGGCGGAAAAAATTTCGTCTCTCTTAAAAAAAAAGGTAAAATAATTTTACGAGCGGGCAGAAAAAATTTAGTTTTTTAAAAAAAATTTTCCGTAGAAAAATTTTTGAGTTAAAGCCCCCCACCCCGAAAAAATTTCTATACGCCCCTGATGGGAAATACAAGTCTGGGTTTCGGTTTCGGCCGGAACTAAGATTGAGGCCGAAATTCAGTTTCGATTTCGGATGAAAATCTTGTTTAGGTCGGACCCTAGTTTTTTAAATCTTCTTTAAAATGTATCTTCTCGTTTTGCCTTCAAAAGCTTTACACTTTAGTCTTGTACTTCATTGGAAAGATAAAAGAAATGGTTGCCATGGTAACAATAATGAACTAACTGTACAGTGTGAGTCTCAAATGCCTGATGTGCTCGAGAGTGGAGCCTTAAGCTTAGGCAACCGAAATGCTTAGCTGTTGGAAGTGTATCTCAAAAGTAGCTTTTCCCCTTGCGTTAATGTTATATTAATTTTAAAATGTTGGTTTGGTTGTCTATGCTCAGGCTCCACTCTCGAGCACTTTTGCCCTCGACTACTTTGCATATCAACCGTTAAGCAAATAAAAAATTTCAACAATATTGTTGTTTTACCTGCAAAACTAGTGATTAATTCTAATTAATTGGTGAAAAAACTTAATAGCGCCAATGCAAGTGAATTAAATTTTATTCCATGATATAATAAAAAGAAGCTTCAAGATTCCTCAAAAGAAAAAAAAAAAAATCGTTATTTAAAACAAATTAGGAAATAATATGATTCTCTAGGGGGAGATCCATTAATTAATATACACTTAAAGAAGAGAGAGAGGGAGAGAGAGAATACGCTTCTCTCTCGCTCTCGCTCTCTCAAGGGTATTAAAAAAAAACTCTTTAATGGATGCAGCTGCAGTCATATTTAAAACAGATTTAAAAATGAAAAAGAAAGCAAAAAAAAAAAAAAATTTAATCCTTACACCAAAAGAGAGAAAGAGAGAGATTATAATAAATATTTGCTAACATTGCAAGATTTTATAATTAATTAATTTTCTTCTGTTTTTTTTTTTTTTTTTAATAAACCAAGAGCATAAAAAAGTTTCCTCTGTGTTTGTGTTTATTTAACATATTTAATTAAGATCATCTTGTTTGTTCATATTGCTACTATGCCTGATTTTATTTTTCCCAGACTATATAATATACTGTTATATAATTGAGGAAATCAAAAAATAATTTCCAAGAGCGTCAAATAGATTTTAATACTAGCCGTGTTAGGATGACGTTTCGGCCCCTTGTCTAGGCAATCTTCTAATCCTTTAAAACTTTATTTTTCAAATTGGCAACTCTGCTTAGAACGTTCCTTAATTTTGGTTCGAATACGTACGTAAACGATTAGTTCCCTGGTTTTAAACACTCCATTTTTTTTACTACTTTTTTAAATTTAGATATTAAGGGGGTTCAGGAGCGACGTCTAGACGTACTTAAAAAAAAAACTAGACTAAGCTT
Organism: Euborellia annulipes; assembly: GCA_023213315.1. Taxonomy (NCBI): domain Eukaryota; kingdom Metazoa; phylum Arthropoda; class Insecta; order Dermaptera; family Anisolabididae; genus Euborellia; species Euborellia annulipes. The sequence continues at coordinate 9,748 of JAKCPI010028211.1, read as the reverse complement.
ATTATAAGGAATTTTTCAATGCGGTTTTTTTTTAATGAATTAAATTCATAAGAGATTATTGGGACATCGAGCTATAATTTTTTTAATGACTTATTAAAAAATTATCGTAATTAATTGTTTTGTTATCAAGCAAATACAAAAAACCAATCTGTCCCAATAATCTTTAATTTTTTTTAATTTAAAAATGAATTTATTGTTATTATTAATCACATATTAATTAAGAAATTTTTAAAATAAGCTTAGATGATTTATTTAAAAATCAACTGTCAAATTATTCAGCTAATTCTTGCTAATAGACATGTCAGACTAAGATTATGTCTACCAGACGAATGAATAGTACCCCCCCCCCCCCCCCCCCCGGTTAGCCTATATCTGGACAATATTTATATATATTTGTCCCAATCCTATAAAAAGGATACATAATATATAATGTAACATTTATAAAGTATTTAACTTGTTAAAAGATAAAATGAAAATCAAAAATAAAAAATTTTTTCTCCCCCTTTCTCATTTTTAGCATACTTCTTAGGTGCATACCACGACACTGAGGAACCACATTGCGGAACCTCTCTGCTATGTCGAAACCTACATAAATGGGATTTCCATTCGAAAATTTGGTTTAAAGTGTTTTTTTTAAAATGGGTTTGGGAAAAATAATCAAGGGGAAAAGCAAATTTTTTTGAAAAGGAATTAGGCGAAAATAATGACTATAAACTATAAACCAGATTTTAAAAACCGATTTTTTATCCCCCCAAAAAATTGTGCCCCAGTCCAAGATTTTTTAATTTTATAGGTACTGAACTGCTACATTTTTCCATTGAAAAAAATTTTATTGGGATGAATTTCAAAGTAAAATTGTAGAGACTTAAGTTTTTTATTTCGATTTATTAAGCTCAATATAGGTAGCCTATCTAATTTATCCTATCTACTGAGCGTAGCCCTATGTCTAATAGCTCACTGAAGCAGAAAAAGAGAAAGAATTCTTTTCCTTCCGCTTTGTATTGTATTTTTCGAACATTAAGCGCCATTTTATTTAAAGGAAGCCATCATTGAAATAAAAAAAAAAGCTCCCCACAGAGACGCGGAGCAAGAAGAGGATACTAGTAGGAGGAGCCACCGGCCATTCATGGCGTCCCGTCCGCTTCCCTTTCGTGACTTGCATTTCGGTTGCCTAAGCACCAGGCGTTAACAGTTGTCCTCGCTTTGCCTATCATTCACACAAATCTCCACTTTGAATGAAACATGAATCCCAAACTTATATTAACATATTTATATACTGTATGTAAGATAAAGTAAAAATGAATCTTAGGCAATCAGAATATTTATCTACAAACCAAATAATTTTATCTTTATATACTAATTTTATCTTCTTATAGACTATATTTTTTAGCTCATACAGGCCAAAGGAGTCTTTTAATGCTTTAATTCCATTTATTTTTATTACAAAATGAATTCGTTTTCTTCTCCTTCTCTTAAAGATAAAGATAATTTGTAAAGGAAAGTAAAATTGATGTTGTTTGGTCACTTTAATGAACACTGGTAGTTAGTTGACTTGGATATGGGGCGGGGGAGGTTGGAAATCGAATAAAACTCCCTCCCCCTGGAAGAGGAAGGACATTCCAAAATGGCGATGGCAAACACTTTAAATGAGTTGGAAGGGCGAGAGCGAGGGAGTTCTTCTTCTTTCGGGGCAAATATTTACTCCAAAAAAAAAAAGGATTATTCTTTTTCTCTCTTCATAGTAACGCGTTTTCCATTAGATTTAATTTTATTTAATTTGATAGGGAAAATTAGAAAATAGTGAACCCTACAGCCCACCAGTTGAACTTTTAAAAGTTGGTTTGAATAAAAAAAAAAATAAAATTGAGTTTGTTGGTAGTTTTAAAAGTCTGGCGTACAACTTTTTTTGATCACAGTGGTACAGGTACACATTTTTCAATTTGTATAATAAAATTAAAGCAAAAAATTTCCTACTAACAAACAATATTTAACATAGATTACGTAATCTATTCGTCATAACAAGACAAAACATACATTAATTCTAGTTTAATATGGCTATTAATCTATAATATTTATTATTATTTATTTAATTTGCACTAATGGTTATTGCATTACACACACATAACATCTTCTATGATTGATTAATAGGCGATTATTATTGCGTAATTAAATTAATGATTGCTATAGAGGCGTAGTTCAAGTGAGAGTATTACTTAAAATAAATAATCTGCTCACATTGATTTTAAATTAACAAATCAATTTGTTTATATTTACATGTTTTTTAATGACACCTATATGATTTTGTTTTGATTTTTTATCAAAATTAACGAAAAATGTCTTTTTCTTCTTTGATTATTTCAAAAACTATTCAGTTTTCGAAAAAATGTTAAAGAATAAAAACTTTTTAAGATAGAGTAATTTATCATAATATAACAAAGAAATTGAAAATTTCAAAATTTTTGAAAAAGCTTATTAGGTAAAGTACTACTTCCAAGTGACGTATTTACTCCAAAAGTTGATAGAAATTTACAATTTGAGTGTAAGGAGCATATACCAAATTTCATCCATCTAGCTGCTTTGGTTTTTAAGCAATCGTGTTCACACACACACACACAGAGACAGACATAATGCCCAAAATGGTATTTTTGGACTCGGGGCGGTCTAAAACGTGGAGAAACATTAAAATCTCGAAGTCGAATTTTTTTACGATTAGAATACTTTCTCTTTATTCTATACGAGAAAGTAAAAAATGATTTATAATATAACTGTTGATAATTTTTGTAGTTATGAAATACTTACTTGTATTAAATTTCAACAACTAGAATAAAGTGGGGTATATAAATTTGAAATAAATAAAATTAATATTTTCTTGAGTTTATATTAAATACTACTAAACAATAGTTATGCTGGTGTTCATAATTGAAAATACTTAAATGCAGCGCAGCTATTAATATCTCCAACGTATAGTTGTTTACAATGTCTTGCACTTGACGCATAAATGCAAAATTGTTCTTTTCAAATTAATTACTACGAAACAAACTACGAAACAACGTGTTAGGTACAGAAATCATTTTTGCAAAATGAAAATTCTGCATTGAAATATTGTAAAAATAATTTTAAGCTTTTACATTAAATATAAATTTATTTAGGACATATTTCATAAAAAATATTATTAATTATACCATTTGAAACAATATTCCGTGCTTAAGGCGATTCAAGAGGTAGAAGTTACGAATGTTTTTCCCGAGAAGAGGGCGTTGTGGGTCTTCAAAAGTAAGCCAAAAATCAACACTTATTACGAAAATTTGCCAAGAGATGTCAGAATGGTAGCTAATAATATTTAATGCATTTGGTTGATTTTCACAGATCTTTTAAATACTTTATAAATGTTATTATATATTATGTATCTTTTATAAAAGCATAAAAATATATAAATATAGGCCAGATATAGGCTAATACTATATCTGCTGTTAGACTAGCCTGCCATCTGTTGCAAGAATGCTGAACTAATTTGACAGTTGATTTTTAAATAAATCATCTAAGCTTATTTTAAAATTTTCTTAATTAATATGTGATTAATAATAACAATAAATTCATTTTTAAATTAAAAAAAATTAAAGATTATTGGGACAGATTGTTTTTTTGTATTTGCTTGATAACAAAAAAATTAATTACGATAATTTTTTATTAAGGCTTTAAAAATATTATAGCTCGATGTCCCAATAATCTCTTATGAATTTAATTCATTAAAAAAAACCGCATTGAAAAACTCCTTATAATAGTCTAGTTTTTTTTTTTTTTTTTAAGTAGCGCTTGACACACTAATGCGTAACAGGGTCCATATAATGTATGTATAGATGTATATTTCGCAATCCAGAATGCGCTTCGCAGGCTTTAGCCAATTAGTATATTTCCTAGATATTTCAAACGCCAAATGAGAGCTGCATAGCGAACGCTATTCGTTAAATAAAAGGAAATGGAAACATGTTAATTGTTCTTGTTTTCTTTTTAATTTCAAATTCATAAAATATGCCCCCTCGATTAATTTATGTTGCCGAAATGTAGCCTATAAAATATTCTAGTCGATATCATACAAAAGGTCGTCCATATCATATTTTTATTATTATTATTATTTAAGTGAATGGATAAATAATAATTCAAGTAGTTTTTTTTTATACTCTGACATATTTATGAATCATTTTTTTTATCATATGAATATCAATTTCTATATTAAATTTACGATCATTTTATTCAAAGAGTTTTTGTTTATTTCTCTCTCTCTCTCTCTCAATTATTTGAATTGATAAGCAAGTGGATTTATACGTATAGACACCCTGTATAGATATGCACTTGTGAAAAAAAGGTCTTTACTCAAAACCTGCTGACTGGTTCACAATGACTCCCTTCTCTATTCTAGCCCGAGAGCCAATTGAATATCAAACTTTATAAGCTGCTGCTGCTGGTTTGCCCGGGCTCTCTCTCTCGTTGGGGTTGCGGATGTCGTTGGGTGGCAAAACGTAAGAAGAAGAGGGGGAGAATTCTATATAGCTTTTTCTTTATGAGTTAATCAACTGAGTGAATTTAAAAGATGGTCGTCGTCGTCGTGTCCAAGGGGTTTTGGAATGACGACGACAACCAGGGGAAAGGGAATCGGGTCAAGGTGAATGGGTTGCTGCTGCTTGGATGCGATTGGAAAACATTTTTTTTTTTTTTTTTTAAGAAAAAACTCAGGCTCTTAGTTATCTTGTTGAAATGTAAATTTTGAGATCTTTGTTTATTATTAATTTGTTTAGACATAAACATGGGGGGGGGGGGGGTTCGACATTTGACTTTAAATCATACTTAATTGCTAAACATGTGATCCAGGCACAGTTTGTGATCCTTTTAAAGACTATCAATTGACATTTGTCTCTCTCGATCTGAATCCAAAAAAGTGGTTTTCGCAACATGGTCTGTGTGTGTGTGTGTTCAATTTTAAGCATGAAGGAATTGAGCTAGGAAGTTGAAATTTTATATTTAAGTTAGGCTCCTCTCTGGAGAGTGAAAATAAACTTTCAAACAAAATTGGCCAAAAAGTACTAATACTTTACTGTTGTACTTGTTCACTTTTTTCGATTTTCTCAAAATTTACTACAACGATTTTGATTAAAATTCAAAAATCAATTATTTTTTAGATGCTCTTTAAAATGTATATTCTCTTTTTGCCATTGAAATCTTCTGAAGACCACTTTACTTCTGTTCTTCATAGGAAAGCTAGGAGAAATGGTTGCCATGGTAACAAAATATAAATATTTTCACACAAATTTTACATTTTGAATTCTAATATATCGGCGGAAACTAAATACATGTCGACACAAAAAATCTGGTGTGACAAGCACAGAACACAACTTTCGAATTCCGAAGGTAAGAGAAAGTTGTGTGCTGTGTGCCAGCCACACCAGCTTCTTTTATTTTAATTGTTATAGCTCCGTTCGGTTTTATGATTTTTCAATGTGATTAGTCCCAATCTATAGCATATTAGACACTCTTTAAAATGTCCAGTATTGTTTTATTGTTACCTGATCCGTTTCTTCGGTGTCGGCTTCGAAAATCCTATTTCCACGAAAATTGTCATATATTCTTTGTTATTAACAAAACGGCTGAAGATACTATAAAAAACGCAAGGAAAAACTTGCGGGAAATTAGATTTTCTACAAAAAAGTTTTTTATTGTACCTTCAGTCGTTTTGTTAATAACAAAGAAAATATGACAATTTTCATGGAAAATCATGGAAATAGGACTTTCGAGGCCGACAGCGACGAAAAAGATTCAAGTAACAATAAAACAATACTGGACATTTTAAAGAGTGTCTAAAAAAAAAAGATGTTATTTCAATAGAAAAAATTCAACGATCGAGAGGAAGTACTTAAAATTAAAATTAAGGGCTGAAACTTCGAGGAAATGTTCGATTATTAGAACAATATTTCCGTGTTTCCGCGAAAAAAAAATGTTCGTTTCCAATGAAACACCCTAGTAGCCACCAATAAGAGCAACATTTTTTTTAAAATAAATAACTAGCATTACATCTTTAATAAAATATAGACCTATAGGTTAATCCGTGTTATATTTTTTAAATCTGTCTTCAAATGGATTTTAGAATTTTTTTCTAATCACCATTTGGAAAGAATTAATGGATCCATTCAGGAGCAGGCGCGAAAACGCGGTGCATCATAAAACTATTTTTGTAATACTCTCAGGGTCACGATAACAAAAAAATAACTATTCCATTCTCTAGAAATTTAATTTATGACACGCCTAGAACCTTTTTTGTGGTTTAAAGTCAACCTCTATTATTTTATATACATATATATAAATAACCCGAGGAGTATTGAATATTCAGTTCTATAATGGAATTGTCCCTTTCTCTGTATTTATGTAAGTTTAGTTAACATCCTCATGACTTTGGAGGGGGGCGGCGGGGGAGGGGGATGAAATGAGAGAGAGAGAGAGTGGGCTTCCGGGAATAGCAGGGTGGATTTATGCTCTCACATTAAAAGGGAAGGAGGGGGAGTGAATCAATATTCGACCAATCGGCCTCATGACTAGTAGCTTCACTTTATGCTTCCCTCTCTCTCTACGCTTGACCAGAACAGCACAGTGGTAGCAGCAACATTAGAACAAACATATGCCCTCTCTCTTAACAAGAGCAGCCCTCTCTGATATCTCTCGCCTGTTAGAACAATATAAGCTTTTATCAGACAACAACTAATCAAACAAATTCAAAGGGATTGTTTATCCAACAAATAGGAAAATAATCGAGAGGGAATTGAATTATTTAAAAAAAAAAAAACAGGGGTTGTGTAAAATATAAAAAAAAAGCCTAAACAGAGTATTTTTCCCTACTAATTAACGCAATATAGAAAATTATTTAGAAACTAGTCTTTTTTACTTTCTCTTACCCTATATATGAAATATATAGAGAGAGAAAGTATTGCGATCATGTCAAAAATTCGATGTCGAGATATTGATGGATCTTCACGTTTTGAGGTCCCCTGAATCCAAAAAAGTGGTTTTCGCGACATGGTCTGTCTGTCTGTGTGTGAACAAAATATCTCAAGAACGAAAAGAGCTAGGAGGTTGAAATTTTATATTTAAGTTTGGTACCCTCCTCGGACGTGGCACGAAGCTTTTGAGCAAAATCGGCCAACTAGTACTAGTACTTTACTGATGTAATTTTTCAGTTTTTTTCAATTTTCTCAAAATTCGCACTGCAATTATTTTTTAGATGCTCTTTAAAATGTATATTCTCATTTTGCCATTGAGATCTTTTGAATATCACTTTTCTTTATTGGAAATTTTCTAGGTTTGAACCATTAAAGTTTCCATTAAAAAATATATATTATTTTTTTAAAAACCATGAAATAATCACACGAAGAAAACGCATGGGTAGGACTTAATATTGACCCTCACTGTACCAGGTATATATTAGAAATTATCCTATAAGTGAGAATGGCCCAATAAATTTAGGCCGAAACGTCCTCTTATCCTGGAAGTTTTATTGAACCAGATGCAATCCAATTTGGCTGATATCTCCATGTTCCCATTACAATTCAGCTTCAAGCACCCTATGAAGTAGAGATAGACCCTCTTTACAAATGAACAAAGAAAACAGTCAGGGAAATTTTTGTATTTAATAAGCCCAGAGCTAACGTTTCGGACTCACCCTCCCTCCCGGGACTAGAAATATTAACAAATGTCGGGATATCAAAAAAGCCAAGGGGGGTGGGATCGGATCCCAGATAGCCTGATGAATATTTATTTAAATCATTTGGAAAACAAATGGTATGAATAACTGTGCCTGGAACACATGTATCGTAATTGACGTAATTATTACGTATCGTTAAAGTCTATTAAGATTAAGATGCCGAACACTTTAAAAAAAGATAGTTTATAATTGGGCCCTGTTATACATTAGTGTGTCAAGCGCCAAAAAAAAAATTAAAAATTGAGTTAAGCACGGAATATTGTTTCAAATGCTATAATTAGTAGTATTTTTTATGAAATATGTCCTAAAAAAATTTATATTTAATGTTCCTTGCACAATTGACAAAAAAAATTATATATAATACTAGTCGCAAGCCCGCCTTCGGCGGGCTTTCCCTAGCCAGGGGGCTGCGCCCCTGGACCCCTTGCTCGCCTTCGGCGAGCAAGTTTATTCCCAATTTGGGATATTTCTTGTTGCAATGCAAGTGTTAAGATGTTAAGGAAGGATCTTATATTCAAGCGAGGCGAGGGTACCCTATTGGGAACAGCACAAAAGGGTCTGTTTATGACTGTTTAAAGGGTCAGTCACCTGCTTCCTCTCTTCGTTTTTCAACTGCTGCGTAGCCCCCACCCCCAGCCCATAGTCAGGTAGGAAGCTGGTTCACACAGCACATAGGACGCTCTCAATTTCTAGCCAACTTGTTGATTTGTGTTCCCATATTGAAGAAATTTGATTATAATTAATTTTCCAAAACATTTAAGAGATTCAAATTATTACTACGTTACTCCCAGAGCCATATACTATATGTATACTTAATTTCAAATGGATTCATTGAAAATTGTGGATTTCTATAGAACATATACATACATATTTACATACATACAAACATTTTTCCCATTTCATTTTTATATATATAGATAATCCAATGTAAACAAAAAACTTTAATGTTAATTTTCTCAAAACTCGGTAGATGGCGCTTGACACAGTAATGCGTAACAGGGTCCAATTATAAACTTAGCAATTTAACAAAACCTACTATTTTTTTCGCATTAATGACATTAATATTAAATAACTTTTATATATATAGAGTATAAACGAAAATAAGTTTATGAATAATTGTTTATATAAATTTACATTCCCTCTCTCTGTCATCACCTGGGCTATTTAAATAAATATAAAATAATATATAATTGATGGGTGATGGTGGATTTTGGATTTTAGGCATAAAAGGGTCATCAATTATTTCCCTTTCTGGTATGAATGGAAATTCGAGAGGGGAATTGGATTCAGATATGCATGAGAGAAAAGATGCTGGTGATTAACGTCTCTCTTCTTCCTTCCGGGCTAACCGATTTCAGAATTACCATTCCTAATTACTTTTTCGATATGGTGGCTACGTATTTTGTAAAAAAAAAAATTTGCTCTTTGCGAATAAAAAGTCTACAAATCCCCTCTCTCTTATCTATATGTGATTATTGCATTCATGTTAAAAATTTGACGTCGAGATTTGATGGAAGTACACAAATTTCTTGTACTTTACTGATGTACTTTTTCAGTTTTTATTTGATTTTCTCGAAATTGGCTTCAAAGATTCTGATTGAAATTCATAAATCAATTATTTTTTAGAAAAATGTATATTCTCATTTTGTGTTCAAAATTGTTTGAAGCACACTTTACTCTTGTACTTCATAGGAAAGATGGTAACAAAATATAAATATTTTTCTATGTTTATAAATTTTACATCTTGAATATTACATTACCTCCGGACAAAACTTTTAAAAATCAGAATTTAAGATAAGATTGTCTGCTGTGAGATTTTTACTTTCTCTTACCTATACATATATGTATATAGAGAGAGAAAGTATTGGATTCATGTTAAAAATTCGATGTCGAGATTTTGATGGATATACACGTTTTGAGGTCCCCTGAATCCAAAAAAGTGGTTTTCGCGACATGGTCTGTGTGTGTCTGTGTTCAATTTTAAGCATGAAGCATTGAAGCTAT
>JAKCPI010028210.1:0-14388 GCA_023213315.1 Euborellia annulipes | reverse complement strand
TATTTTGTTAAGGCAAAGAAGAAGGCAAGAGAGATATCGGCGAAATGTCGCCAATAAAAATTTGTTTTTTTTAATGATGATCTAAATAATTTTTACTTTGAATTGATTTTTTATGATATACCTGCTCTTGTTTGAGATCGTGACTAACTTAACTATTATTCTTGTTTTTTTTCAACAATGTATGCTTTAATTATTTATTATAAAAATGTTTTTATATTTATAAATATAATATTCACATATATTGTTATTAATATAATCGTTTAAAGTTTAAATGGGCAAAGAGGTTGGAAGGACTCTACAAAAAAAGAAAAATTAAATAACAAATACGTCTAGTTAAACCGTTGTTGGTATATAGGCCTATTATTTGCCCTTTCTCTCTAATATTATTCTTTATTTTTTTTAGGCATCACACCGACTTCTCTGTTACTTGTTAGTGATTGCGACATTGTGTCTAATCTCCTCTTCAGCTTTTGGTCTGTCTTCCTGGGACTTGTGAGAATATAAAATGCTCGAATCCAGTGGTGTGGTGCAGAATCTGAATTGCGAGAGAAAGCCTCCTTTTGTGGATGTTGTCCAGCGTGTGTCACCCTCATTCGTAAGTTGGAGTAAGAGGTGGGAGAGAGGAAAAAAAAAACATAATTTGAAATCAATTAATTTTTGTTGCAGCTGAAGGAGGGAAATGCAAAGAGTCCTTTTTGTTGGGCGCCAGTCCAAAAGCGAATGCGCAAAAGGACTCGTGTGCAAAAATGAAATTTGCGTTCCCATAAATTCTGTTTAAATGTTGGAAATAAATTAATAAGTAAAAATTCATTAATTTTTTAAACTCATCTCTGTGGCCTGGCAACCAGCAGTGAAGCAATGTCAAGCAAGCATGGCGGAATCTCGAGAGTCTCGACCCAGGGGGACTTGAATGTTGAATTTGTTTTATTTAAATTCGTTTTTAAAGAACAATGCGACTCAAACTCAAAATTACAACATTATATTGTAAATTACTCGGTGTGTTTTTTTTTTCTTACTTTTTTATTGGGAGTTCATCTCCTGTTGCTGATTTGGATATAAAAATACAACTTCCCTAACATTCCTTTGACTTTTGTTCAATTTTGTTGAATAAAAACTTTGATTATTGTTTTATTTATTAAGAAAGACATTATTATTATATCCTTTTGTTTATTTATTTAATTTAATTGGATTTCTACCTTCTTCTTTCTTTTTCCATATTTGCTGTCTTTTCCTTTTGTTCTCGTCTCCTCTTCTTCTCTTTTCCTTGATTTCTTCGCATCTCCAGGTCGGATGGAATTTTCCCACCCTTATTTTTTTCACATCCCATTTCTTTCCTTTCTATCAACCAACTCTCATCTTATTTTTCTATTATCTCAATATCGTCTCTTGGTTTTGCAGGCATTCTTCTATTCCGATGCTATGTTTTATGTAGCCGCAATTAACATTTATATATATATATATATATACGATCTACATCCCATTGTTTCTTTTACCTAATCAATTAAAGATTATTATCCTATAAATAAAATTTTAATTATTTAATTACTCCCTTTGATCTTGTGGCTCAGAGGTAAAGCATTCGCTTCGAGTGGTCGAGGCTTCACATAAGAATCAGAGCATCAGATTATGGTTTTTTAATAGGGGGGCAAAAATGCGGAATAAAAATGATTAAATATTTAATAATTCGTTATTACGAGAATATGATAGGGGGGGGGGAGACATAGTATAAAAAAGGTGAGACACACTGCTCTAAAGGAATCTGAAATTAATCTGATCACCTTATATACGTAGGTATAGCTATCAGACACGCACACTTGTCCTGGTAAAAAAAAAAAAAATTTTCTCGGAAAGTAAAATAAATCAAGTAAATTTATGTGTTAAGAATTGAATTCGCTTAAGAAGGCGTAATTGCTGTTATCTTTTCTTATATAAAATGAATTTAAAAAATAAACAATTGCTTTATAAGTCAGTTAGACATGATGGTGAGTAGGTCTTGTGTTTGTTTTTATTTTTACAATGTTTACGAATCTTTTGGCCCTCCCTCGAAATAACTGAAGATTTTCGCCATTTTAACCAAACCTATTCCGCTATATGGCGGATTGGATCTTTATTTTTAATCTATTTAATAAAATAAATACATTTCATAAATTGGCAATAGCCATTAAATTAGAAACAAATTAAAACATATTAACAACAATGAATAAAAATTAATTATTAATTTTAAATATTTCCATTATTATTCAAAATAAATAAATATTTATTTTATAAAGCATGCAATTATAAAACTTTTTTAGCTCGCCTATCACTCAGTGCTAATTCATTTGTTGGGAAACAATTTTGAAGACAATAAATTGTATTTTTCTGATAGATTCTCAAATACTTTTTGTGTGTTTTATAGAAATTCCCTTTATCGTTGTTTGGCTGTTTGATGCTCTTTTATGGCTACACTCTGGCCCCTTATAGTTTGTCCTAATGATTATTGCGAAACAGTCAATTGCACTGAGAACCTCGTTTGTGAATCGGATCAAGAGTTGCTGCCAAATAGGACTTGGTGTGGATGCTGCCCTGCGTGCATAACGATACTCCGTGAGTAGCGTCACTCAACTATCAATCACTTTAAGTTTGCTAATTAAATTCTTTTTTCTAGCCAAAGGATCTCAATGCGTGGTGATTCGAGGATATCCTACTTACTCGCAATGCGAAAATGGAACTTGTTGTAGTGATGGAACTTGTCAAGATTGTTAGTGTCCTTACGAATAAACAAAAATAAATTAAAAACATTTTTTCTTTTACTCTTTAACAGTAATATTCCTTTCTTAAGTCCAATAATTTTGAACTGTTCCCTTTCTTTCTTCAAGTTTTATCAAAGACCTTTGATGACCAATGGTCAAATACAAAGAGGAATAAAATCAGGTCTATTCTCTAAAAGCAAAAACGTTAACTTTTATTTTTCCAAGCAAAAACGTTAACTTTTAACATCTGTAAACAACATTAATTCATTTTAACATTTCCTTGCCTCAAATAGATATTCTGTAAGCAAAAACTTTAAAGCCAAACCGTTAACATTTAAGTAAATAGTGTTAAAAATTAATGTCATGTCTAGGTCTTTTAATATTTTAACGTCGTATTTAAAATAAAATAGGGCTTCCTCTAACCTAAAAAGTAAGGTTATGATTTTGATAGCTTTGAAATAAAAGCAACATTATAACGACGCTGTTAAAATGTTGTTTAGAGAATAGCATTTTTAACACTGAATCAGGTCTATTCTCTAAAAACAGACGATTAAATTTTAAAGTAAACAAATGGGCGTTAAAAAGTAATGTAAAAACAATCAGCGTTAAAAAAATGCTATTCTCTAAACAAAGTTTTAACAGCGACGTTAACATGTTGCTTTTATTTCAAAGCTATCAAAATCATAACCTTACTTTTTAGGTTAAGGACGCCATTTTTATTTTAAACTCCACGTTAAAATATTAACTAGACATGCATTAATTTTTAACACTATTTACTAAATTTTAACGTTTTAAATTATATCATAATGTCGGAGCGACAAAATTTAAGCTATTTTGATTATTTGAAAAGTTATATTATTTTTATTTAATATCTAAGTATTCGCAAATGGATTGTTAATAATTATTACACTTCTTGTTTCTAAGTTCAGGTGCACTGAATCAATGGACTTGGATGCCGAAAAAGACCTTAAATGAAATTAAAAGTCAAAATTATTGCTTGAATTGTTTATTGTTAAAATAAATAAACAACTCGTCACAAGAAAAAGTTTTTCTTTTGACCTCAAATCTCCTCTACAAATTGGTGATCTCGACGCGTTTGAACACGCAACCTTCTGATGTTTAATAACAATTCTTTGATTTGTATATAATTTTTTTAAAAAACATTTATGATATGTATATTTTTAACTAATTTCTTCAGGCCAAAAGAGGGTAAGAAATAGTGCCGAATTTAGATGCTGATCTAAATAATTTCTAATTTGAATTATAATTATTTTATTTATTATTATAGTAATCTCAACGATAATTAGGAAAATAGCACGCAAAAATGAGCTCTAAAGCGTCTTCAGATGGTTTTTACTAGGGCCAATGCGATGGCTCTAAATTAAAATTATTAAATATTTAATAATCCATTAGGGCCTTCCAACTTGCAATATTTTATCGAAAAGAGATATAATTATCCTTAATTAAATTTTATTCAAATTATTCTATTTTTGTAAAAACAAAAACGCCTATCATATTTAATGTAAACAAGTCTTCAAGCAGGCAGTGGATTGGCATATTCGATCTCACAACAATAGCCCCCATGCAACTCTACGAGGAGAGGGAGTTAGTTGCCCGTTGACAGCCCGTCGAAATGAAGGCAAGAGGAGGAGTTAGATATAGGAAATAAAGTAAATTCACGGGGGTGCCTGTAGATGGCCACGGCCTGGGATTTGAGGTGTGTGCCTTCGTGCACGTGAGCACCTCGGGTAAATAAACCCGGATCTCAGTAGGAATTTCAAATAATAATAATTATACTCTACAAGAATTAACATTTTTGTTGGCGAACTGACAGAAAGAATAAATTGATTGACTGATAAGAAGTGTAAAATATATCAACTAATTTCGGCCTCTCCTTATATAGGCATTCTACATACACACAAATCCGCCTTTTGATAAAAATTTTGTTTTACTTGGAAAGTAAAATAAATCAAGTAAATTTATGTTAGAAATAAAATTCGCTTACGTTGTAATTGCTGTTATCTTTTCTTATATAAAATGAATTTAATAAACAAAGAATTGGTTTATAAGTCAGCTAGAAATGATGGTGAGTAGGTCTTGTGTTTGTTTATTTATTAAATTAAATTAGAAACAAATTAAAAGTTTATTAACAATGAATAAAAATTAATTATTAATTTCATTATCATTATATTATTATTCAAAATAAATAAATATTTATATTATAAAACGGCAACTTGAAAACTTTTACTTTTTTGTGTGTTGTTGTTTTATAGAAATTGCATTTATCGTTGTTTGGCTGTTCGATGCTCTATTTTGGCTACGCCCTGGCCATTTTTGCTTGTCCCAAGGATTATTGTGAACACATCAATTGCACTGAAAACCTCGTTTGTGAATCGAATCAAGAATTGTTGCCTAATAGGACTTTGTGTGGATGCTGCCCTGCCTGCATAACGATATACCGTACGTAGCGATACTCAACTCGAAATGAATTTGAATTTATTAATAAAATTCCTTTTCTAGCAAATGGATCTGCATGTCCGACGATCAATCTAATTGGCGGATATCCTATTCTATGGCAATGCGAGGATGGAACTTGTTGTATTGATGGAATTTGTCAAGATTGTGCTGTTCTTACTAATAAACAAAAATAATGATCGATGGTCAAATAAATTTGTTAATTATTAAATAGATTCTAAGCTATTGTCAATAACGCCTGCAAACGATAGAGATAGGCATCCAAACATGCTAGAAGAATGTGTTCCGATTCTCTCCGCCAGAGAGCAGCATCAATCAATAACGCCTGCAAATCAAAGAGGTAGGCATCTAGAAATGCTAGCAAGAGATACAGGCGATCCAGAGAACAAATTTGAGTATGAGTTACTTTATTTTAAATTTTTTGAATATTTAGAACAATAAATAGAGAAAAATTATTGAAATTTGATTTTTTTTTTTAAATATAATTAATTTATTAAATTTTTACTACTTAAAAATCTTTAGATAAGTAGGGCTTATAGCTGGTAGTTCAATCAAGATAGGTGAGAAGAAGAAGAAAATTCGCAGCTAGTTATATTTCATTATTTTTATTCCGATTATGTTGACGTTTCGGTCCCGATCGGGACCATCCTCTTGCGACGTGACCATCGTCTCTCTTGACCATTTAATTTTCAATTATATTCTAAATAATATAATTTATTCAGGGGCGCTGAAACGAATTTGAATCAGGGGGGTGGCAAAAAAATTTTTTTAGAAAATTAAAATAATTTAATATGTTTAAATAGTATAAAACAAAAACAAATCTACTATAAAACTTTAAAAATTTTAAATAAAATCACAATTTTAATAAAATTAAAATTTTAAAAAATTTGGTAGTTATTTTATCAAAAATTTTTGGAAAAAATTTGGAAAAAAATGAATTTATTACTCTTAATTTTTTTAATTTAGAAGATTTTATTTTTCAAAAGTAAAAATATATCATTTTTCAAAATAAATGAAATAAAAAAGAAATTTTGCCTCCCTCTGTCCCCCCCTGTAGGATGCCAGGGGGGGGCAATGTACCCTTGCCCCCCAGTTCCGGCGCCTATGAATTTATTTATATTCATATCTTCACAAGTTCTATGAATGATATATGATATAATTTATAAATATTTAACACCCATTTGTTCTGAGGATGGTCTCGACTGGGACCGAAATGTCAACATAATGGGGATTAAAAGTAATGAAATATAACTAGCTGCGAATTTTCTTCTTCCTCTCACCTATCCTGATTAAAAATCTTTGATTGGGTTGTAAAACGCTCTTGGAATACTTTCCAGAATGGAAAAAAAAAACGACTAAACAAATTTCCTTGATCCCAAATCTATATACAATACATATATACGCATAGGCGTAGCCAGAAATTTTTGATGGGGGGGTTTAGGATTATTTCTCCCCCCCCCCCCCACCCCGACTAATAGGGCAGTATAAGGCGTCTAATGAAATATATGACTAGCCACTTACCCCACCTTCGCTTCGCCCCCCCTGGACCCCCCCTCGAGATGGCTCGGGCCCGCCCTTTCTTAATTAAGTGCCGCAATTTTTCAATCAACTCGTATCCGGCAATAAATAATGCAAATCTCTTAATTTAATGTATATGGGCCTAAAATACCGGGGTGTCCCTTTATGTGTTTCTCTTGACCAGACTCCCATGTCAGATCTCTTTAAAAAAAAAAAAAAAAAATTTCTTTATATAATAATTTTTATTATTTTTCATTTGCGAGATTTAATCAATTTTAAGCGGCTTTAATTTTTTATAAAGCATAACAAAATCAATTCTTTTCAATGGAAAAATTCAGAATTTTCTCAAATTTTTTTGCGTTTTATTTAATTCAACAAGACATGTGAGTGTTTTTTATTGATGAGGCCAAACATCGAGGTATTTTGAATACTATTATCTTATTCAAATATATAGATCTCGAAAAATATTTAGTTTTATTTAAATTTTTTTTTTTAAGCTAGAGAAAATTATTATATTTTACTTTCTCTTACCCTATATATGAAATATATAGAGAGAAAAAGTATTTTGTATTATAGAGCTTAAATATCTAGTCATGACTTGGGTCCAATGGGGGGGGTTTGAACCCCCCAAACCCCCCCCCCCGTGGCTACGCCTATGTATATACGGTTATACAGTGAACAGGGGCATACAAGGGGGACAAAGAAGACGGAGCCCTCCCCCCCTCTGAAAAAAATTCCGTCTACCTAATTAAAAAAGCTAAAATGGATTTAACGCCAGGGCGAAAATTTTTTACCGCTCAGCGGACAATTTAGTTACGCAAACGGAAAAACATTTTTTGCCACCCTGTTGGAGGAAATTAGTTCCGAAAAAAAAATTTATGAAGGGTGGCAAAAATATTGTGTCCCTAATGATTTTGATTGCAGTGGCAAAATGTTGCCAAAAAATTTTCCCTGCAGACAATTTTTCTCTCATTATTTTTGCACAGAGCCGAGGTGAAATAAAAAAAAAAATGCGCCTCGCTTTTCTGATTTATATAAAAGCAGCGGCGTAACTAGCCTTTGAGGGCGGGGGGCAAAGCTCAACTGAGGCGCCGTTTTTTTTAAGTAGGCTATACGAATGTCATTTGACCTTTTTTTTAGTATTCGAATCTCGTTCGAGCATTTTTTTTTTGTAAATTTTCTCCGGATTTGTGATAAAAAATGAATGTATTATGAAATTTCAAAAAAAAGCCGGAGATTCCGGGAAAAAAACGGAAAGGGCCTGGAGCAGGGAGGGGAGGCGAGCGCCCCGCTTCGCCCCCCACCTGGATACGCTACTGCCCCCCCCCCCCCCCTTTAATCGTCGCAGACACTTTTAATCAACATAATTTTAAATAAATAAGCCATCCACTACTGATTATGATTTAAACCAGCGTTTTCCTCCCTAGGGAGACGCGGGCTAGTCTAAGGGAGGCGCGAATTTTAGACACGGCTAGCAATTTTCCCAAACTCAGCCAAAATTATTTCTTTTATTGTGATGTTTAGGCCACTAGTCTAGGACTTCTTCAGGGCCGGAGGCGAGAATAAATGAAATTTTAATTTTGAATTAAAAATGACAATTTTAATTTTGAAATTAAAAAAGGTCGAAACGTCACAATAATTTTGGTTGCATATGACTAGGAATTTTTTTTTTTTGGCTCCGCTTTAATATAAATTTATATTTTTTAGCATTAAAAATGTTTAAATATTAGAATAAGATAATAGTATTCAAAATACCTCGATTCGGACTTAACAAGACTGTGTCTGGTGAGGCCGAACATCCCATTGCCCCGGGAGTCGAACCCAGGATCTCCGTCTTTCCGGGGCATAGGCGTGCTGTGCTGTCCATTGCACCAGGCCACCGGGGAAGTGAGTTTTATTGGTGCGGGTCGAGGGCCCGGCCTGGTGCAATGGACAGCACGTATAAAAAAACACTCACAGTCTTGTTAAATTAAAAATTTTTGTTTTTGTATTACAGTAGAGTCCCGTTAATCCGAACTAATTGGGACCGAGGGTCGTTCGGATTATCGGGAAGTTCGGATTAACCGGAATTGTAAGCTTGAATTAGTTAATTTTGATAATAAAGTCGTATTTATAACGCTGTAAACCGTGAAACTTGTCGGTGATATTAAACTCTAAATAAATATTTCGTATTTTTTAATAAAATAAAGTTCCTTTAATGTCTAATTTTCATTTATATTCCTCTTAAAAAAAAAAGAAATCGTACGCAAAAAGAGTTCGGATTAACCGGAAGTTCGGATTAGCGAGGTTCGGATTACCGGGACTCTACTGTATTTTACAAAATGGGGGGGGGGGGGGGGCGTCATATGATTAAATATTTTTTTTTTTTAAGGGAGGCGTAACAAAGTTTGGAAACCACTGATTTAAACCATGTTGATTAAACCGTACTAAAGTGTCTGCGATGAAATGTCGGGTCTGTTCCTGTATGTGTTGGGCCTAAAGCTTTATAAAAATATTTTTTTTGAGTTCACAAAGCAGCAGCTTAAATTCGCCTTTGCTATTAAATATTAAGATTCTTAGAAAAAAATAATTTTAATTGGAAGTGGTATCATAAAAGGATTTGCCTTTTTATGGCTAGCTATTTTTAGCTTAAAAAAAAAAACGAAATTGTTATAAGTAAATAAATAATAAAAAAAAAGATTAATATTAATTGAGTTTGAAACATTATCAGTAACAAATTAATGAATACGAAATTGGAAAAACACTTGTTGATATAGGAAAATTTGAAAATTAAATTAAAACACTTGGTTATAAGCGTGAATGCCGCCGAGATAGTCCAAGTATTTATACCAATAAACAAATTTAAACATATCACCAAGTGTTTTTCTAATTATTTAATTTTTATATTGATTAATTATTTATCAAGCATCCTGCCTACAAGGTGCAAACTGAGATGATAAAATAAAACTGACAAATGACCAGCCGGCATTCTATTTCAGATATCATCTTCTCGTCTTCTCTCATAAATGTCACAAAAGAAGAAAATAATAATAATTTGATAAGAGCAATAAAATTTTAAACGAGCTTTTAGGGGGCTAATAATAAAAAAATTAAAGCAATAAGATATGATTTCAGAAAAACAAAACAAGCACGAACCACCTTGTGTTAAATTTGTGCAAATATTATTATTTTAATTAAACATGGTCCATTTATTATTAAAGATTCAAGTTCATTTCCTTCTTTTGTGTATATTTTAATAGATTTCAATTCCAAAGCCTACAAGATCCCACACAACAAGAGCAAAGAGAATAAAGAGCCGAACGGTGGCGCCATCCTGGCGGCGATTCGGATCAACTAATTAACCTTTATTCTAAATTCTATTTACACGTATAATAGACTTGTATTTTTATAATAAATGGCCCAGATAAATAAATAATATTAATTTTACTCACTATTTAACGAGAAGAGATGACATGAAGGGGTTGTCTTGATAAACACACAATCACAAACACTTTCACAATGTAACGAACACTACACTATCTCAAAAGCAACTAATAAAGGAGATGTCGACCAGACTCAAATACCGCTTGATGAGTGACGTAACAATTTTCTCGGCTTCTGATTGGTCAAAGCCCTTCTTAACCGGCCAAGGATCCCGCCAATATTATTTATCAATAATTCTTTTTTATTATAATTAAAATATATAAAGATTAAAGAGAAAAAAAAAATTCAAAAATAAATAATTCATTTTTTCATGGAATATAAAAAAACTTTTTATTTGATATGCAATATATGATTATTTATCTTGACTAACTTTGATGACATCTCGTTAATTATTTCAATAACCTGTTTCTAAGCGATCGAGACCGATTTGGAGAATGACGTCATCCATTGTTTCTCAGAATCAATCAAAGAAAATAAATATATTTTTATATTCCACAAATTAATAAAGCATTAAAATAATATTTAGTAGACTTAAGTTGAAAGATCTGGTGTGACTGAGGCACAGTTCACCAGATTTTTCGTGGTCGACATATATCTAGTTTCCGCCGACATATTAGAATTCAAGATATAAAATTTCTCCTATCTTTCCTATAAAGTACAAGAGTAAAGTGGTCTTCAGAAAGATTTCAACGGCAAAATGAGAATATACATTTTAAAGAGCATCTAAAAAATAATTGATTTTTGAATTTTAAGAGAAAGTAAAAATTAATATGTTAAAATAAATTTAGAAAATCGATTTTTAATCATTTTCAGAACGTTTTGAGACTAAAATTTGAATGTTTTTGCTTGAATATTTTATATACTAAGTTATTCAATCAATATCAAGGCCTAAATGTGTTTATTTAATTAAAAAACAATAAATTAGAAAATGAAAGAGGCAGTTAAAATTTGAAGATGTCAAAGGCAATAAATAAACCCCCATTTTATGTGGTCGTAGTTAAATAAAAAAATGTCTATAGCTTTATAATTGATTGAAAAGACCAGTTTTGCATTTTTCCACAAATCCAACGAAAAATAAGAGAGATATAGCGAGTTTTTGAAAAGCGAATGTGCGCGTGAAGAAAAGCCTAGACGAGAGTGAAGCGAGGCTCCCTGGCTGCACTCTCGGCGCAGATCGAATTTGAAAAAACAAATCGATGCTCTCCCATCAGTTGAAATTATTGACAAATTGATCTTTTTGTGCTTTTATTAAATTTTATTCGAAACTTTTTTTAACTATAAGAATAAAAGAATGCATATTTATATTTATAAAAAATTCAATCCTTTGAGAAAAAATAAAATTTCAAAATATTTTGTCTTCAATCAAAGAGATTCTTATTTCTCATAAATAAAATAATAAAATCCATCCCTTTAGACCAGCGTTTCCCAACCATTTGAAGTCCACGGCACCCCAAAGATGCGTTGGGAATAATATTACACACTAGCGGCACCCTCTTTTTTTTCCCCCTATCAAATCGAAATTTTTTTCCACCCTGGGGCAAATTTTTTTCCCTTGCGTGAAAATCATTTGACCTTTTTTTTAGCAAAACTTTTATTTTTTCGCCTCTTTATTTTATTTTTTTTTTATCTAAATATCTCGCGGCACCCCTTAGGCATTCTCGCGGCACCCTTGGGTTTATTTAGTTCAGTGCTTATTAAACTCCTTCCCAGACACTCAAAATAAGCTTTTGAACAAAATCGGCTAAAAAGTACTAGTACTTTACTGATGTACTTTTTCAGTTTTTTTCGATTTTCTCAAAATTCGCTTTAACGATTTTTTTTTTTAATTAATAAATCAATTATTTTTTAGATGCTCTTTAAAATGTATATTCTCATTTTGCCGTTGAGTAATACAAGATGGAAATATCGCTTGTGTTCAAATAAATATAACGACCATGTGATGATGAAGAATTGAAAGATTTTATATCTAACTAAATACATAACTATCATTTATTTGGCAATATTCTCTGACTGCTTAATTAATTTTTTTTTTCTCTTTCAATTTTTATAATTCTTCCAAATGTCCAAAAAAAAAAA
This sequence comes from Euborellia annulipes, assembly GCA_023213315.1. Classification (NCBI taxonomy): domain Eukaryota; kingdom Metazoa; phylum Arthropoda; class Insecta; order Dermaptera; family Anisolabididae; genus Euborellia; species Euborellia annulipes. Next base: position 2,164 of record JAKCPI010028210.1, on the reverse strand, counting down.
AAAAAATTGATTTAAAAGCTATTAAATTATTATTTATAAAAAGATAAATAATATTTCTTAGAAACGAGGGGGGGAGGGCGCCTGGCGACAATCAGAGCGGAGGGGTGGGGGGAGCCTGCAACTCGCCGCCCTCCCCTCCTTTGGTCAATCTAAGAGCCCGGAATAAATAACATTGGGAATGAATAAAATCTTGATAATTCAAATGTCTCTAACTCGGAAACGGCGCTTCCAATTCGCATCGGATTTTTTGTAATGAGTTTAGAATTTCCTAGAGAATATTCACATGCAACTAAAATTGAATAATTGAGAATATATTTTTTCTTTAATCTAACCATCCATCCAATCAATCAAATGTAAAGGGAAGAAGGATCATCGTTCTATATTCTCTGAAATTTTCCCTTTTATCTGTATATAAAATTTTCAAAGTTTTTTTTTTTTATTTCTCTTTATTAGCAATCTCCGCACTCACCTTATTAAATAAACGAATATTATATAAATTTTAAATAAATGCCTTAGGGGTTGTCCAGTGGCGTAGCGAGAGGGGGGCAAGGGGGGTCATCATGCCCCGGGCGCTACTCACAAAGGGGCGCCAAACAAATTCGCAAAACAAAAAATAATTTTGATGTCCGGGAAAAAAATTTAAAAAAATTCCGCAAAAAAAATAAAATTTTTCCGCAGGAAGGGGAAAAAATTCAGCAAAACGTAGCCTCCCTAAAAAAAGGTAAAAATTATTTTAACAGCAGGGCAAAAAATTTTCCGCAGGGAAGAAAATTTTTGAGTTCGGGCCCCCCAAAATAATTTCTATATACGCCCCTGTATAATGTTATGGTTTTCGAATGCGGGGGGGGGGTATTGTGCCCCGGGCGCGAGTTAAGCTCACTACGCCGCTGATTAAGAATCTACTTTTGTTATCATTAGTAAAATAATTAGATTTTCTGTTTAACTTCCAGTTCAATTGAGATTGTCACAGATGTAACAACCTTTGTAATCTTAGCTGAATTGTACCTGAAGAAGGTCACAGAATGAGTGGCCGAAACGTTGTCATTTTTACAAATAAACCACACAGTTAAACCGAAAATCTAATTCTTTTATTAATGATAACAACTGTGAAAGCCTAAACTCCAAAACTACTTTGGTATTTTTGTATCTCAATTATTTTTCGAGTTATACTCAAAATATGGGGATTGACTTCCCCGAGACTTTCTCGTATATTCTTTTGGAATTACGTCTGGGTGTGTGTGTGTGTGAACACGATTGCTTAAAAACCAAAGCAGCTAGATCGATGAAATTTGGTATATGCTCTTTACATTAAAATTGTAGATTTCTATCAACTTTTGGAGTAAATACGTCACTTGGAAGTAGTACTTTACTTAAAAAGTTTTTTCAAAAATTTTGAAATTTTCAATTTTTTTGTTATATTATGATAAAATACTCTATTTTAAAAAGCTTTTATTCTTTGACATTTTTACGAAAACTGAATAGTTTTTGAAATAATCAAAGAAGAAATAGAAAATATTCGTTAATTTTGATAAAAAATCAAAACAAAATCATACAGGTGTCATTAAAAAAAGGGTAAATATAAACAAATGAATTTGTGAAACAAATTCATTTGTTTATATTTACCCTTTTTTTAATGACACCTGTATGATTTTGTTTTGATTTTTTATCAAAATTAACGAATATTTTCTATTTCTTCTTTGATTATTTCAAAAACTATTCAGTTTTCGTAAAAATGTCAAAGAATAAAAGCTTTTTAAAATAGAGTATTTTATCATAATATAACAAAAAAATTGAAAATTTCAAAATTTTTGAAAAAACTTTTTAAGTAAAGTACTACTTCCAAGTGACGTATTTACTCCAAAAGTTGATAGAAATCTACAATTTTAATGTAAAGAGCATATACCAAATTTCATCGATCTAGCTGCTTTGGTTTTTAAGCAATCGTGTTCACACACACACACACACACACACACACAAGACAATGCCAAAAATGGTTTTTTTTGACTCAGGGAGGTCTAAAACGTAGAGAAACATCAAAATCTCGAAGTCGAATTTTTTTACGATTACATAACTTTCTCTATACGAGAAAGCAAAAACGATACAAAATTTGAGAAGGCTTAATATCATTAAACATAAAAGGTAGAAGATATTTAAGATATCGAAT
>JAKCPI010028209.1:0-11770 GCA_023213315.1 Euborellia annulipes | reverse complement strand
CATGCGCATTAAGTAAACCTTCCTATCTTTTGGTGGTAATATCTCATTTTCGGTAAAATTTGAGTTAGGAGGTTTCGCACGCATGTCGTCGATATTTCAAAATAGATAAAGTTAATTTTCAGAAAATTAAAAAAAAACTGAAAAAGTACATCCAGTAAAGTACTACTTAGTACTCTTTGGAAAGTTTTATTGAAATTCCTTGAGACGCCCAAAGAGCGTACCCAGGATCAAATCTCGAGGGGGTCATCATGGTCGTCCAGGGGGGTGCAGATTGTGACATAGTTTTTTTTTTTTATATAGAGAGGAAAAGCCTTCGAATTAAAGGCATAAAAACCCTCGAGTCCTAACGCGTCCCCGTCGCCATCGCCCTACCTAATTTTGTTTCGTTTCATCACCTTATAAACATTTAATTATTTTTTCTTGTTTCTAGGAGGGGCAGGCAGGGGGGAAGGCAGCTGCCCCTCGCTGGGTACGCCCATGGAGACGCCTAGAAGATGGTTACTAAGCTTAAGTATAAAATTTCTATATCGAGAATTTATTCGTTTTTGAGTTAACTTATTTCATTTACCCACAATTTTTTGGTATTTCACCTGAATTTATTGTGAAAATGACGTCGAATTCAAGCTAAAAGGGAATCGCCTCCTTTTAATGGCAATTTCAAGAAAAGCAATAAAACGGGCATTTAAAAGCAATAAAATCTCTTTCAGAGAAATTTACATAAACATTATGTTTTGATATTTTAACTGGAATCGATCTTCTTGAAATTTAAGATTTTTTCACAATAAAATAAATTGATTTCAATTGAAATATCAAAAAATGTGGGTTGATGGGAATTACTCAAAAACGATAAAACTCTCGATGCTCAAATTTTATATTTAATCTCTATACTCATTCCTCAGGAGTCTCGAGGAATTCCAATAAAATTGACTAAAGATTACTAGTACTTTACTGATGTCCTTTTCTTCGATTTTGTCCAAATTTGCTCTAACAAATATGAACAGAATTTGTATTACTTTTGAAGGTGACACATTAAGTATCAATAAATAATATATATTGAAGCATATCACCTAGAGTTTTTAAATTTAGACAAAAAATGCATAGAGAAAACATTTTTCTTTCTCAAGATGAGGGGGAAGGGAAGGAGATTGACCTCTCAGGAAAAACTTCCTCGAATTCGAAAATAAGAAATTTAAATAATATAGTAGATTATTATTTTTAATAAAATCTATGATAGAAATTAATTAAGGCCTTGGTCATACTTTTCAAACGATAGAGAAATTAATATTCCAATTGTTTTCATAAAAAAGTAAAAATTAAATTCGCCTACAAGTTAGACAACCAACACTCATATTGGTCGAGCAATAAATAAGAGAAAGTAAAAAAATTTAAGTTTTTGATGGTTCTAAATAGGGTCCGACCGAAACCGAATTTCGGCTCTTAATCTTAGTTTCGGCCGAAACCGTAACCGAAACTGAAACTTGTATTTCCTATACAAAATACATATTATATTACCTTTTTTTTTTTGCTTTTTTCTCTGCCTTTTCCCTAGCAAAACGTAATTTTTTCTGCCCTGCGGAAAATTTTTTTCCCCCTCCCTTGGAAATCATTTTACCTTTTTTTTTTTAGGGAGACTAAATTATTCCGCACCGTTTCTACCGGGCGGGAAATTTTTTCCCCTCCCTTGGAAATCATTTTTACCTTTTATTTTTGCGTGCGAGATTCATTCGATCTTATCAAACTCAGGTTTCGGCCAGTTTTTGGCCGAAACCAGGATTTTTGGCCGAAACCAGGATTTTTGGCCGAAACTGGCCGAAACCGAATATTCGGTCGGTTCCTAGATCTAAACGTAAAATGTCGGTGTTTTTGTGTGAAAGAGTGTGTAAACACGATTACTTAAAAACTCAAGAAATTCATTATGATTTGTATACACTAATTTTGTAAATTTATAAAAACCTTTTGAATCAGCATGTGTCATTTTTTTTATCTATTAAGTTAAAATTTATTATTTCTAGAATAATAAACTTTTTTTTTCAAATAAAAAAAAACATTCATGGTCAGAAATCTCCTTCCTTTTATCAGAATATAAATTTTTTTTTCAAATAAAAAAAAAATTATTCCCATTGCCCATCCTGGTGGTCAAATCACACGCTATAATGGAATAAAAATAAATTTTAACCCCATAAAAATTTATACCAGTCATGAAAATTGACAATTTGCTCTTATCAAAATATAGATTTTTACACTCCCACTTCTCTTTGTCAATATAACAATGGAATATTACGCTATTGATCTTTTGATTGGGATCAGTGGCGTAGCGAGGGGGAGCAAGGGGGGTAATCATGCCCCGGGCGCTACTCACAAAGGGGCGCCAAATGGTCCGCAAAACAAAAAATTGCTGGATAATTTTTATTTTTATTATAATTGATTTCTGGAAAATATATTTTAAATTTAGTGTAATATCAGTGTAATATAATAATTTTGTATATTTTACATATAATATTATATGGTTTTCGAATGGGGGGGGGGCGCTAAAAAGGTATTGTGCCCCGGGCGCGAGTTAAGCTCGCTACGCCACTGATTGGAATTCATTGGACCGTGTTAGAGGGATAATCAATTCCCAGAGGGGGGGAAGGGGGTTCCCTTAAAGATAAATAAATGATTTAGAAAATAAAAAATACTAGATGAGTTGCGCTACATCAATAAGTCCCGGCGTCATCGAGGTGAAGTTGCCGAGCTCCTTATCCCGGAAGAAATCTTCAAGTAGCAAATGCGTCATGAAGCCCGTCGTGTCTTCGAACCCTGCAATTAACAATCATATCAAGCTTCTTGAAATAAAATTCGTCCCTGGGGTTTTTTTTGGATGATTTGGGTTCCCTCAATATAAAATATTTTTTATAATTTCTTACAGCGTTTAAGGCGGAACAGGAGCGAAGGTGTTACGCATGTTTTTCCGTTGTGTGTCATAAAAAGTATGCCCAAAAATCAAGAAATTCAAAAATTTGCCAAGAGATGTCAGAATGGTAGCTAATAATATTTAATGCATTTGGTTGATTTTTATTGATCTTTTAACAATAAATACTTTATAAATGTTATTATATATTATGTATCTTTTATAAAAGCATAAAAATATATAAATATAGGCCAGATATAGGCTAATACTATATCGGCTGTTAGACTAGCCTACCATCTATTGCAAGAATGCTGAACTAATTTGACAGTTGGTTTTTAAATAAATCATCTAAGCTTATTTTAAACATTTCTTAATTAATATGTGATTAATAATAACAATAAATCCATTTTTAAATTTAAAAAAATTAAAGATTATTGGGACAGACTGTTTTTTTGTATTTGCTTGATAACAAAAAATTAATTAGGATAATTTTTTAATAAGTCATTAAAACAATTATAGCTCGATGTCCCAATAACCTCTTATGAATTTAATTCATTAAAAAAAAAAACCGCATTGAAAAATTCCTTATAATAGTCTAGTTTTTTTTAAAGTACGTTTAGACGTCGCTCCTGAACCCCCTTAAAGTTTTAACTCTATATTTCTCTCTTTCTTATTATTTTTTGAGGAATTCCGCAGCTATTCGAAAAACAAAAAGTCCGAAACTATTTGAAGGATATTCGAAGGATTTCTTTTTCATTATAGAGAAATTTACGAGGGTTGTTTAAGGCAGGATTTATTTTTAGAAAATCTCATTTAGGACACTAGCCATTTAATCTTCTTTTCTTCTTGCTTTTATGTGTTTAAAATAACGCCAGGGTGAATATTTTTTATCCTACCCTAATTTTGTCTTTTCCAATCGAAGGCCGAAAGGATAAAATATATTAAATTAAATCAATCATCAATCAATTAGCTATATTATATTTATTTAGCTTAATATATTATTTTTATTATAATATATACAGTACTTGTTTTTCATTCTTGAAATCCCATAGTCTAATCTGACCTTTTACACATCATCTCTATGATATGTATTTATCTACAGTCCTGCTGAGTCTATTAGTGGCCTATCAGAGAAATTCTCACCTATTGCAGCAACAATGTAATAAAATTCCTCTCTCAACAATGCAATGGTATCTTAGGATACTCATTTTATAGACATTGGAATTCATTTTCTCCAATCTCAAAACTCCAGACGATTAAAAAATGACTGCAAACGCAAGCGATTTTGTGGTGAGTTGCAATTTCAACGCCTTCCCTTTGATTGGAGGGAATTTTCGACATCCAAATCAAATTTCTGACTTATCTATTATTTTTATAATACGAAATTTGGTTTTTCTTTTTAATAGAATTATTTTTTCAGCTTCCGATGTCATCCACCAGTCGGAAGCGAAAGGCAACGTCTAATCCTTCTGAAGATGAAGTGTCTGTAAAAAAACGAAAACTTGAAAAGCCAGAAAATATCGTTGTGAGTTTTCTCGATCAAATCTCTTTTAAGGCTCTTCAGGAGGCGAGCTGTTCGCAGGTTTTTGTCGATAAGATGACGTTAGGAGTCTTAAAAATTTAACCAAAAAGACAAATTATTTCGAAAATTTGCCAACAGATGGCAGGATGGTAGGGCTTTATTTAATCTGATGTATTTATTTGATTAGCGTTGGTCTTTTAATAATGAATAGTTTATAAATATTATTACATATTATATAGCCTTCGGCGGGCCTTCCGCCTAGCCAGGGGGTGCCCCCCTGAACCCCCCTTGCTCCCTGTGTTCCAGACTGGCCCCGGATTCATCTCGTGAGGATTTGGAATCTTATTTAAGAACTGAAATTGGTGTAATGTCTGTTAAGTGTACCCCATTAAAAACGAAATTTACTTCCTATGCCTCTTTTCACGTATCGATGGAGGCAGATTCTTTTGATAAGATCAATCAGAGAGATGCTTGGCCGGCTGGGGTTATTGTGAAGCCATTCTCAGGTCGTCTCTCATCTGATAAAATAAAAACTTGTCCAACTGAGGGAGGCCAATCCCAATCTCCCACTGAGGCGTTATAGCAATCAAAGAGGGTGTTTAATATATATTATCAGAATGTGAGAGGTCTCAGGACTAAAACAAATGATCTTTATGTGAATGTTTCATCTGAGAAGTATGACATTATCTGTTTGTCGGAGACCTGGTTGAATGAGAGTTTTCTTTCCTCGGAGATCTTTCCAGATACGTATGATATACATAGAATGGATAGGAGGTCCACGGACAAGCTCTGGGGTGGTGGAGTTTTGATTGCGGTGAAAAACACCAATTTCCCATCTGACAGAGTTTTTGAGTTGGAGGTTCCTGGATGTGTCTGGATTAAAATTGATTTACATAATCACAACAAACTTTATTTATGTAGCTTGTATTTTGCTCCTAGTTCTGATTTTTTTCTTTACGATGAATTGTACGAGAAAATTGATGCTTTCTCTTTTGGCGAAAAAGATATTATTATCATGGTTGGAGATTTTAATCTACTTATTCATGGTTCGGATAGAGATTTGAACCAATATACTGATATTAAAGTTAAAAAATTATTTCATTTCTTGTCTTATAATAATTTTTCTTTGTTTAATAATGTTGCAAATAAGATGGGAAGGACTTTGGATTTGGTTATTTCTAATCATAAGCTTAATGTCGCTAGGTCCGTTTTTCCACTTACGAAAGTGGATGAATATCATCCTCCCCTGATTATAGAACTGAAGAAGGTTAGGATAAAGAATTGTGATAATACAATGCATTCGGACTCTTATGACTTCAGAAGAGGTAACTATGATCTACTATATAATTTGCTAAAGCAATATGATTGGAAGCAGTTGGCAGAAATTAACGAGGTTAATCGGGCTGTGAATTTGCTCTATGATAATCTTAATGGTGCCATGGACATTTCTATCCCTAAAAAAAAAAAAAAGCTTTTCAATGAGAGGAAAATATCCTATTTGGTACAATTTGGCATTAATTAGAAAGGTTAGACAGAAAGAAAAATATAGATCGCTGTTTAAAAGATTTGGAAGTAAACGTTACCAGTCTCGTTGGGTTGAACTTAGGAAGGAGGTTCATTTTGATAGCAAAAAATGTTACAAGGAATATTTGTCTAACATTGAAAGAGAGCTGAAGCAATGTCCAGATAAATTCTGGTCTTTTGTAAACTCCAAAAGAGGAAAAAACAATATGACCAATTCCCATATCAAAATTAAGAACAAGACCTCACCTAGTAATAGTGAAATTGCTAATGCATTTGCTGAATATTTTTCTTCTATCTATGGATCAAGCGCTGAGGGAAGAAGTGATCATTTGGACTCTGGGTTGAGATATGTCAACCAGATCTGTGACTGTTTTGATATTAAAAAAATATCAAAATCAGAAATTGAAATGGCCATCAAAAAGCTTAAGCCCAGAAGTGCTGTAGGTCCCGATGGAATTCCCCCTTATTTAATCAAAGGATGTAGCGAGTTTTTGATAGATCCTCTCTATATTATTTTCAATCTTGCTCTTCATAGTGGGACTTTCCCACATTTGTGGAAAACTTCTCGTGTTACACCAATTTTTAAAAAGGGTGCAAAAAGTGACATTGAGAATTATAGGCCAATATCTATCCTTTCGGCTTTTGCAAAGATTTTCGAGAGCATAATATACGACAGAGTTCTTGTATACATTTGTAAATATATAACTGAACATCAACATGGTTTTATGCCGAAGAGATCCGTAGGCACCAACCTAATTACTTACATAGAATATATATCTAAAAGTTTGGATAAGGGATATCAGGTTGAGTCAATTTACACTGATTTTTCCAAGGCATTTGATAGCGTGAATCATGTCTTATTGCTTAGAAAGCTAGATTTGTATGGTTTTGGAGATGGTCTGATCAAGTTGTTCTCGAGCTATTTATGTCAGCGTACAAATTATGTCATATACAAAGGTTGTAAATCCATTGAATATATACCAATTTGTGGTGTTCCCCAGGGAAGCCATCTTGGACCTCTTATGTTCATAATCTTTGTTAATGATATTAAAAATGTAATAGAACATTGTAAATTTTTACTGTATGCAGACGATCTTAAGTTGTTTAAGTCTATTTGTGTTGAAGATGATCGAACTCACTTACAAAGAGATCTCGATAATGTATACCTCTGGTGTAAAGTTAATCACCTGGATTTGAATATTGGGAAATGCTTTTCAGTATTGTTCTCTAGAAAACGGGACCCTGTAAACTCGGTTTTCAAATTAAACAACACATGTTTAAAAAGATAGATAGGGTTTCCGATCTGGGAATCATTTTGGATACCAGACTGAGTTTTAGTTCCCATATTGATAAGATTGTCTCTAGGGCTTATAGGATGCTGGGTTTTGTCAGGAGATCATCCCGTGATTTTGCCATTTCGACTGTGAAAACGCTATTTTTCGCTCTCGTGAGGCCCAATTTAGAATATTTTCCAGCAGTGTGGTATCCACACTCAGACATTCAAATCAGAACCATTGAGGCTGTGCAGAGAAGATTTCTCAGGCACATGTTTTTTAAGAGTACGGGATACCACACTCACCATGTCTCATATAATCAACTTTTAGAGTTGTATGAGATGAACTCTTTGGCAGAGAGGAGAGGAATGGCAGCTCTTAGCTTCTTGTATAATCTATTGAATGGTAATGTGGATTGTCCTGAAATCCTAGGTCAGATAGGAGTGCACGTTCCTCCGTGCAATACTAGACATAGGAGTCTTCTCTGTGTCGGTTCTTCAAGAACAGTTCACAGGGAGAGGGCTCCTCTGGCCACAATGGTGGCTTTATTCTCTAGATTTGAGATGGATATTGCTATAGGGGGTAATTTAGACCCAAAAATCATTAAAACAATTATTTACAAGAAGTAAATAACTGTGTCTATCTATTTTCTTTTTTGGGATTATATAGCTGAGGGAATACATACGACAATCTGCTATTTTCTTTTTTTTTATTTTGTTTACTTTGATCTTAACATGTAATTTATGTATACTCTTTTTTTAAATTGTATTGTACTTAATTGTAAATATCCTTGTAAATGGACGATAGTCTGTAAGGAATTAAACTATTAAACTAAACTATATTGAAGAAATTTGATTATAATTAATTTTACACCTTAAGAGATTCAAATTATTACTACTTTACTCCTAGATTCATGTACTATATGTAGGTATACTTAATTTCAAATAGATTAATTGAAAATTGTGGATTTTTATAGAACATATACATACATACATACATTTTTCGCAATTCATTTTTATATATACCCAGTATAGATAGACTTATAGGGCCATAGGCGCCGGAACTGGGGGGGGGGGCAAGGGTACATTGCCCCCCCTGGCATCCTACAGGGGGGGGGGGGCAGAGGGGGGGCAAAATTTCTTCTTTTAATTCATTTATTTTTAAAAATGATATATTTTTAAAAAAATCTTCTAAATTAAAAAAATTAAAAAGAGTAAAAAATTCATTTTTTTCAAATTTTTTCCAAAATTTTTTAATAAAATCACTAGCAAATTTTTTAAAATTTTAATTTTATTAAAATTGTGATTTTATTAGAATTTTTTAAAGTTTTATAGTAGATTTGTTTTTGTTTTATACTATTTGAACATATTAAATTATTTTAATTTTCTAAAAAAAAATTTTTGCCCCCCCTGATTCAAATTCGTTCCGGCGCCCCTGTATAGGGCCTAAGTGATCTGATAATGCCAGCTGTTAGACTAGCCTGCCATCTTCTGCAAGAGTGCACAACTATTTGGCCGTTAACTTTTAAATGAAAATGAAATTCATTTCTGACTATATCCCCACTTTATTTAATTATTATCGGTTGAATATTAATAATTTTTATATCTTTAGATTTAAAAAAAATTACAATTTTCATAATATTTTTTTTTTTTTTTTGTATTTTCTATAAATATAAAAAAAATATTTTTTAATTTATCGTAATTAAAAAAAAAGCATTCTATTAAGTATAATACTCACGAATTTAAATCATTTTAAAAAGAATATTTTAAAATAGTTTTTGACAAGATTCAATGCTCCTAACGTTTCGAATTAAAAGAACATTAAAATAATTCATAATTGTTTAATTGCAGATTGATATCGATTTAGACGAACCTGTTCAAAGGAGAGAGCAGAAGGTGGAAGAGAAAACGCATGGAGGGGTGAGTCCCCCCGTCCCCCATTTATTTCCCCCTCTTCTCATCAAATCTTTCTCTAATTCTCTCTAAATCTTTTTAGATGATTGCTATTTGTATTATTTGTGCTGTCCTCACATTTGTGTATTTCTTGGAAATATTTGGATGGACAAACAATCCCTCTTGATACAATTGATCTCAGGAATCTTTTTCCTTTTATTTTCAAAAAGTTTTTTATTGTAATTCAATTTTAAAATCAATTAATTCACCGAATACACATAGAGAATATATAATTTATTTAATCAAATAATCATTAGGCCTATATACTTTAACCCCCTCTATTAAATTGAGTATTAACGGAGTTTCTCTCTGTTTTGTTGAAGAATTTCTAATTCCAACTACGTAATTTACCGTATATTCATTTCAAAATAATAATCATGAAATGAAATTATACAAATTCACAAAATAAGGCAAGTAGTTTTATTTTAATAAAAAAAAACAAAAAAAAAATGACTTGTATTATTCTATTATTAAGAACTTATTGTACATATAACGGAGCTAATCTCCACCATCACAACTTTTTTTTTCAATAACTCAAATAAAATTCTAATTGATAAATTTAAAAAAAATTTTCCTTACCTCCAAAACTGAGCGTCTTTTTTGTTAAATTATGAATAATAAAATCTCGATTCTCGGTCAAATTATTCATCGTCATGATGTCATAAATATCTGAAAAAAAATAAATAAAAACAATTAATTCGTTTAGTTAGAGTCAGTGGCGGATTACCCACTAGTCCTAGGGGCCCCGGTTTTAAAATTAAATTCCCCTTTAACTTGTTTTTCTGTAATTGCAAGTGTACTCTGTAGCTCCATTTAGAAATAACGTACAATTTGCCAATTTTTTTTTTAATTTTTTTTAATTTTAAATGGTTAGTGATAGTGGGTAGAACAAAAATAATTGGATATACAATTTCACAAATTTCTGTAATTGCAAGTGTACTCTGTAGGTCCATTTAGAAATAACGTACAATTTGCCAATTTTTTTTTTAATTTTTTTTAATTTTAAATGGTTAGTGATAGTGGGTAGAACAAAAATAATTGGATATACAATTTCACAAAGTGCCTAGAGGTCCCAGACGACCTTAATCCGCCACTGGTGAGAGTTGGTCATTTGGGCTGTCTAACTTCCATCTACCTAGTAAACACGAACAAAATTGTTACATTATCTGTTACAGCCTAAATAGGTTAAAATAATTTAAAATAAATAAATAAATTAAATCCTTCTTGTTAAGCCAAACTCATTTTATTACTGCCAATATCTTCACAACTTCAAAATTTATTAAAAAATACAGAAGAAGAGCCCCTGTGCCTTCGGAATATCAGGAATTAAACTCATTTGGGGAAAATAAAAAATTTTTATTTTTGTTTTCCCTTCCTACATTCTTGACGAAAAATTAGCGTATTTGAGGAGTTTCGGTCTACAATTCTCTCGGCATCACTCATTAAACTTCAATCAATTAAAAAAATACATTTTATATAAGGTTGAACCGGAATATAAATTTAATCTCCTAGACCAGTGTTCCCCAACCATTTCAGCGCCGCGGACCGGTCAACGTTTGATAAAATTTACAGCGGCCCGTTGAAGAGAGGGGGGGAGCATGGGCGTAGCTAGGAGGGTGCCGGGGGCCTGCCCCCAGAAAGCTCGTGCCCCCCCTCCCAGTAAGCTCCCTGCCTCAAGAAAAATTGAGAAAATATGGGGCTTTCCAGGCCCCCCGGAGGATAGCTGGTCCCACGGCCCACCCCAGCCAAATTCTCTAGTTACGCCCATGGGGGGAGGGGAAGTTGATTGTCTATATTTTAGAATCTAAATACCCCCCTCTGACCAATGGTTCCTCCCCTCTCCTTTACAAATACTGATTTTGATAAAATAAAAATATTTCATTTTCATTTTTATACAAAACTGAAAAGTAAAAATCTGGTGTGAGAAGTACAAAACACAACTTTCGATTACCGAAGTCTGCGTGTCTTTTTATTCTTACTTATCGTTTTTTTTTTTTTATAATATCTTTATTTTGTTAAATAAATTACTGTACTGTGTACTATTATATTACTGTTTTTTTACATTAAATTTATAAAGAAGAATGTGTATATGTATGTTGCTATTTTGTCGATTGCAATTGCAAATAAATCTATTGAAGAAAATCGTTTATAATGAATCTATCTTTGTATAATTTTCTAATATTTTCTAAAAAGAATTTTTCTACACCCCAAGGTTTGTGTAAATTCACTGGGTGAAGAGTAAATAATTGATGTTCATATTTGTAATTCGGGAAGCAGGTATGAAGGCGCATGAGTGGAGAGTGGGGGAAATATATAAACTCCAACTCATGATTTCTTATACTAAACGTTCGCTCGCACTTGCGTCTGGCCCCTGCTTCTCTGAAATTTTAAAATAACCAACACCTATTGTTTGACACGGGCCCTCCGCCAAATCATGTGAGTTTATAATGGAATAATTGAAAATATTATATGGATATTGTATTAATTTTTGCTCATCTCTTTGTAGTGTTTTGCACTGATGATGACTAGGCGTGATGCCAGTCGAAATATCTGCTAATTAAAGATGATGTGAGAGGGTCCATCTACTGCTGGCTTTTATTCTCCGGTC
>JAKCPI010028208.1:0-60540 GCA_023213315.1 Euborellia annulipes | reverse complement strand
AGCATCTAAAAAATCGTTGATTTATGAATTTAAAAAAAAATCCTTGGAGGGAATTTTGAGAAAATCGAAAAAAACTAAAAAAGTACATCAGTAAAGTACTAGTAACTTTTTGACCGATTTTGTTCAAAAGCTTATTTTGAGATTCTTCAAAGGTACCTAAGTTAAATATAAAATTTCAATCCGGTAGCTCAATTCCTTCCAAAAATCTGTCCACACACACAGACATACGCACACACGCACACACACACACACACACACACGCACAGACCAATTTGCGGGACCCACTTTTTTTGGACTCAGGGGACCTCAAAACATGTATATCCATCAAAATCTCGACATCGAATTTTTGACATGATCGCAATACTTTCTCTCTCTATATATTTCATATATAGGCTAAGAGAAAGTAAAAATATTGAAAATTTTTGACCAAGAAAGAAACTACTGACTTTTTAAATTAATTGAAAAAAATATTGATAAATAGGCAGAGAATATAGTAGCTTATTGTATAAGATAGAGACTATTCAAATTCATTAAGTAAGCAGACTAAAGAGGTATCAGATTTGCTTATTTTTGTTGAGAAGGGTTAATCATTTGTTTACATTAAACATTTATAAAAGAAAAAACTCCGTTTTCACTCTAAAGAAGGCCGAAAAAAAATGTTTACATAAAATGGAAAGGAGCTTAGCAATTTAGTTTGCCTGAAACAACTAATATATTGTCTCTAAATAATGTCTATCGTTGAAAGTCTGTGCCGAAAAGACAAAAATAAAGAATAATTTGGTTATTATTGTTGACAAGCTGGAGAGGGCGCTAAACAGTCAAAAATTTGCTTACGTAATACGTCTGAAAACTTCTAACTTTGCCTATTCAACGTGGTCCTATCAATTTCAATAATTTTCTCGTTGATGGAAGGAAAACGGCTAAATAAAAAAAATCCCTTTCTTCCTTTTTTGTTGAATCTTCCAATGTTCCCGTCTTCTCTGGGTGTTATATAACAATATCAGATCAGTCATTATCAAGACTGTAGGCAAAGTGATAGTCTATTGAGTTGTATGCGTATTTTATAAGTATGACTATTTGTATACATATTTTCTTCTTCTTATTAGTATAATATGGAGATTATTATATATTTTTATTTGTTGAATAAGCAAGTCATTTGTCAGATGTACGCTGGGTTTCTTTTAATGATTTTTTTTTACTTTATTTTTCCAATGAAATAGTGAATAGAGTTCAAAGAAATATCAGTCAAATTGAAATTTATTTTTTTATAATATATCTAAAAATTGCCTCAATTTGCAGATACTTGATCAACATTCCTAAGGATATTAAAATATCAATTCCAACAATAATTTCTAAATAAATATGACAGGCCCAATGTTGTATTAATAATAATGATATTGAAAATTTTGCTAGTGAATTTATTGTCCCATGCGTATTGAGAATCTGCCAAAGCCGATAAAAAACGTCAAAATTAAGGTGCATCTCGGGAGTGCTAATTTTGGGAGATTCCAGCGGCCACAATTTTGAAGCTATCGACCTCAATTTTTTTTTTTAATTAAAGCTATTTAAAATATCTACAACTTATAGAAGCCCTTTTTTTGATTTCCAAAATTGATAAATCAATTAGTTTTTAAATGTTCTTTAAAATGTCAACTTTCTTACCTTTGGTAAGAGAACCACACTTTTGCTTTTTTTAAACCCTTTTCGGCTACTGAGGCCTTTTAGGGGTTTGAATTTATTATACATTTTTAAATACAAAGGATCGATGGTAGCGGGGGACGTTCCACGCGTATATTTAGGTAAGAGAAAGTAAAAAAGAACCTTTATTAATTAAAACAAAATTATGAATTTTTTTCTGTTTCCTTTTTCAAAGCCCAGAGAGAGGGGAAAGAGGGTATATTTTTTCTTCCATATTCAATCCATCATCTCATGTTAAAAATAACATTGACAAAATTTTTCTCCGATAAAAAAAAGGATTGAATTTTTTTTTTTTTGCTTATGATATTTCTCATAAATAACACGGTGGTGGTTTACAATAGCAAAATTACATCCGGGGAGACAAATTCTCTGCGCATATCGCATATCGGGGGTCGTCTAAGGGCTAAGAGAGGGGCTCTGACTTTGCCTTTGGCAAAGGCCATAAGCACAAAAGGCACAAAGGCCTCCGCTACTGCTGCGAAATGGCCTCCTAGAGCGACTGACTAATGGATATTTATCGCTGTCGACTTTAAAAGCCTCTCCGGAGCTTTAATAGCCTTGGCCAAAGCGACATATACTACACAATGGCCTTTTGGCTTCTGGTGAGGGCGTTTCGGCCGCGTGCCCGGGCCATCCTCAGCACTTGTGATTTAATAACAAGTCACCCGAAAAATGTTAAAAGCAACTTGGCAAGCTTTTAAACCAAATGCCCTATTACAACAACAAAATATTATCGTAATTAAAATCCTCGCTTTTATTCGATCTCATTTATCCTTTATCCGAAATAACAGTAGCTATTTATCTTTCTCTTGGAACATAGGAAATGAGTAAATATTTACTTCAAATTAATTTCCTCTTCTAACAATGGGATTATTTATTTACTAAAAGTTTAACAAGTATAGTATTTTATTTATAATGTCTTAAATTAAGATGGAGGCTCACGGCTAATCGGATAAGCTGTGGATTACGAATCTAGAGTTGCTACTCAACTCGGGTTCAAATCCCACTTTTCGTGAAAATTTTCAAACATTGCCAATGTCTCCGTCTCTCTGTAATTGGAGTTGGTCTGTTGAGAGATAGGAAAATAGGAAAATTAAGCATCTAGTGTTACAGTACCATGGTAACAAAATATATATATATTTTTCCATATTTATAAAATTTATATCTTGAATTTTAATAAATCGGCGGAAACTAATCATATATCAATACAAAAAATCTGGTGTGACAAGCACAGTGAAAAACTTTCTCTTTCCAAAGGTAAGAGAAAGTTGTGTGCTGTGCGACCAGTCACACCAGATTTTTATAACTATTAATTCTATTTTTTTTTTTTGTTATTAACTTACAAATTAGATACCAGAATCCGTTAAAACGAGACAGCCTAAATCAGCATTTCCCAAGCCTTGACCCGCGATCCCCTGGAAAAAAAAAATATCAGTTCTCAGAAAATATTAGAATAATCGGCCTATAAAAGATAAAAATAAAATCGTGTAATTATCTAAATAACAAGTGAATAGGTGTAAGAAAATTATTAACTTCTTTTTCCTTCTGATATACTCAATGTTATTTATGTGTCCTTCACATTAACATATGCATTTTTGCATTCTTAAATTTTTTTTTTTTTCGTAAATCGAATTTTACTTTCTCGCACTTTGGAAATAAAAATGAAAAAAAATTGTATGTGTACCCCTTATATGCTTTTGGGTGTGTAGCTTTATTTAATAGCTAATTTCTCTCGAACCACTTTTCGAAGAGAGGTGAAATTTTACAAATTTATAGTTATATGAGAAGATAGTAAAAAATTAGGGCAAATATTTATTAAAATTTCTATTTTCTAAGCATCCCTTTTTTTTATATGCCCTTTCGGGTGCTGAGGCCATTTAGGGGTTTATTGAATACAAATTATTATATTATTTGTATGGACGTTCAACATGCTAATTCCCCGGGATCCAGCCATCCGAGGTTTCGGCGCAGTTAGCATTGCTTAACAACAACAATTTTGGTGACTTTTGGTCTCCTTTATTGGCCCTATATGAATGAATTCCTCTGGCTGTTTTTTTACTTTCTCTTATCTATATGTATATGTTAATATACATATACCGTATATGTCTATATAGAAAGTATTCGATTCATGTCCAAAATTGGATGTCGAGATTTTGATGGATATACACGTTTTGAGGTTTTTGAGGTCCCCTGTTCCAAAAAATGTCTGTCTGTGTTCAACTTTAAGCATGAAGGAATCGAGCTAGGAGGTTGAAATTTTATATTTAAGTTAGACACTCTCCTAGGGCGTGAAAATAAGCTTTTAATCAAAATCGACCAAAGAGTAGACCTACTAGTACTTTACTGATATAGTTTTTAAGTTTTCTCAAAATTCGGTCCAACTATTTTGATTAAAATTAAAAAATCAATTATTTTTTTGATGCTCTTTGAAATGTATATTCTCAGTTGGCTATTGAAATCTTCTGAAGACCACTTTACTCTTGTACTTCATAGGAAGGTTAGGAGAAATGGTTGCCATGGTAACAAAATATAAATATTTTCTCATACTAATGAATTTTACATCTTGAATTCTAATATATCGGCGGAAACTAAATATATGTCGACACGAAAAATCTGGTGTAACATAACTTTCGATTACCGAAGGTAAGAGAAAGTTGTGTGCTGTGCGACAGTCACACCAAATTTTTTTTCAATTAAATGAAATGATAAAATTTTAAATAAAGAAAACAAAGTTGATAATTTAAAGTAAAATAAATCAAGATAAAATGTAATAGTAAACATTCATAAATTTCCTATTTTTTTTTTTACTAGTAGACTATAAACAACTTTAAGATAAAAAAAAGCACAAATTTTCTTTAAATATTTTAGTCCATTTGTCCACAAATAATTTCAAATTGGTATAGACAGACCTTTTTTCTATCTTAAACTTTCAGGATCAAATATTTATATAATATTTTCCAAAACTGCACTTTAGATATAATTGGTATCAGTGTCAAAGCAAATCGAAAAATTATAAAAGTTTCATCCTTCTTCGATCAGTGATAAAATATATATTATTTGCTTGAAGATAGAGTCATGAATGATGTCTTAAATTTTTCACAATCATATTTTTTCCCCCTTACTAGACTATTATAATTTAAATCTGAAAAAAAATTAAAAAAAAATGTTTCTAATCAACTGTCAGGCACTTTATGTACAGTAGCGTATCCAGGTGGGGGCGAAGGGGCGCCCCCCCCGCCCCAGGCGCTTCAAGCTTTTGGCGCCCCTCGCGCATCCCCTTTTTTCCCAAAATCTCAGGCTTTTTTTTTGAAATTTCATAATAAATTCATTTTTATATCACACATCTGGAGAAAAATTACAAAAAAAGCTCGAGCGATATTCGAATACTAACAAAAAAAAAAAAAAGGTCGAACTAAAAACGGCGCCCCAGTTGAGCTTCGCCCCCTCGGCCCTCAAAGGCTACATGTAGTTACGCCGATGTTTATGTATCATAAACAGGTCTATTCTCTAAAAACAGACGTTAAAATTTAAAATAAACAAATGGGTGTTAAAAAGTAATGTAGAAACAATCAGCGTTAAAAAAAATGCTATTTTCTAAACAAAGTTTTAACAGTGACGTTAACATGTTGCTTTTATTTCAAAGCTATCAAAATCATAACCTTACTTTTTAGGTTAAGGACGCCATTTTTATTTTAAACACGACGTTAAAATATTAAAGGCACTCCCTAGACATGGCATTAATTTTTAACACTATTTACTAAATGTTAACGCTTTGGCTTTAAAGTTTTTGTATACAGAATAGCTATTTGAGGCAAGGAAGTGATTTTGAATAGCATTTTTTAACGCTGATTGTTTTACATTACTTTTAACACCAAAAACACTCATTTGTTATTTTAAATTTTAACGTCTGTTTTAGAGAATAGACCTGAATAAGTTTTATAATTATCGTCCCTAAATCTAATTGAGTCAGAGAAAAGGTATTATGTTTAATTAATGGAATATATTAATACAAATAGATTTAGGAGATTTTTCGTTAAAAAAAAAAAATAAATAAAACATACAAAAGAAAAAATGAAAATGATATTTTTTATTATATGAATGAATGAAAATAGGACATATAAATGGGAAGCCATAAAGCCAAGGGAGACTCTGACTTGGGGGGAGGAGGTAGTAAGGGTGTAGCAGTCAACGACGCATCATTTGATCCGTAATCAAAACAAATCCGGGCAACCGCGGAGCTGATTCAATTTGTGCCGTTTCAATCAACTGGCATGTCAGGGGGTAGAGGGTAGAGGGTCGTTATCAACCCCGGCACTTGTCAGCCTAATTCACCAGCAAAGCAGCAAAAGAACGGAGAAAAGAGCGCAAGGGCGCAAATCGACAAATGAAGATGGATGGATGGATGAGTGGAGTGAATCTCCCAACGGAAATTTAGAGATTCTTTTCTCTCTTTCTCTTTATTCCTCAGCCAAGTCATGAGCAACAGTTTTAGCCATTTGCTAAATAAATTATTGATAATGTAATTTATGTAGGCCTAATATAAATAAAATAAATATGAAAATTTTAGGATATTAACCATAAATTATGAATTAAAAAAAATTAAGACTTTTTTTTTGAAGCTCTTATACGAGTTAGTGATTTAAGTGATTTACGTCATTTCGACTTTTTCTAGGGGGGGGGGGCAAATTTTTATCTTAAGGGAGGGAGGGCAAACTTTTTTTTCTTAAAATCTATTTACAAATAGGTACTCTAATTTGGCCAAAATATATTTAATTTAATTAGGACCTAATTGTTTAATTTTGTACAGTTTATATATTTTGAAATTTTGAAAGAATAATAGAAAATTTTAAAAAAATCAGAGCCCTTGGGGGGGGGGGCAAATGCCCCCTCTGCCTTCCCCCCTCAAATGACGCCACTGATTCACCCATTAGAAGAAAATTTGAATTTCTTGTTTAAATGTGCGGATGGGTGGGCCTAAGTTAACTAGTAGTAGCCCTATGTTTATTAGCTAGTCTCTGAAACTAATCATCGAAAAAGGATGAAATTTATTTGATATGTTTAATAAGATATTAGAATTTGAATCCTATCCGTCTTTATTACACTCTTTATTAAGAATCACTACCCTTCAGGTTCATGGCACAAATTTGACTCAGCAAGTTTCGGAGCCCCCCCTCCCCCTCCCCCCAGACCTTCTAAATGAGCTCAGAGCTTCAGTATTTTATTTGCCAATTTTTTTAAATTTTTATCTACTATCAAATTAGATAAAACTATAATCATTAATTTTTTTTTAAGTTCGTTATTTAGTTCAATTGAATATTTGAGCTTGGGTAAAAATTTCACTTTTTAAATTAAAATTGATATCCTATTTCTAATTAGATGAGTCACTCGTTTTTCTTTGATAGGTCTATATTTTTTTTTTTTTTTTTGCTATAGATAAAGGAATATCATTATAGAGCATAGCATAATAAGTTTTACATTTTCTATTAAATATATCACCAGTATATAGGCCTAATTATATTCAAACGTAACCAAAATATGAGTAAGCAAGTCGGGCTTTTCAGCTGGTTATTTGTAATAAAATCTTCATTTATATTTTCAGTTCTATTTTACTAGATTTAGGATTTAAATTATTTAGGACACTTGTAATTAATTTGACCTAATTTGATATAGTTATCTTTGTATTTTTCTCTCTGCATTTGATGCATTATATACATGTAGTTATTAAATGAAAATTAATTCATAATTTAATTAAATAGTTTATTTAAGTTTGTTTAGGCAAAATATGAGGAAGAAGAGGAATCTCATAATAAATAATAAGCTTAATAATAAACCACCCGTCCAAGGGATAAATTCTAATTGCATCACTGCATTTGTATTATTCAAATTATCAATAATTACTCCGAAAAATAATTTTGCTTGATGAATTCCCATTATAAAGTAGCCATCAAAGATAATTTTTGCTAGATTTGTAAGTCAAGGCTTCTTTTAAATATTTTCATAATTAGTTGTGCTCTAGATCTGAAATCTGAGACAATATAATGTAATAAAACAAAATTATTACAATAGGCCAAGGAGGCCGGGCCCCTCCGAAATTTAATTTCGCCTTCCTAAAAAAAAGGTAAAACGAATTTCTTGACAGAGGGTAAAAGTTTAGCAAAAAATTTTTTTTGAAATTATTTTGCAGGGTGGCAAATATTTAGTGTCCCTAAAAATAAGTAAAATGAATTTCACGGAAAGGGAAAAAATTTTGCCACCCAGCGGGAAAAATTAGTTTCGTTGAAAAAAAAAAAAAACTTTTCACGGCAAGGGAAAAAATGTTTCGCAGGAAAATTTTTGAGTTCCGCCCCCCCCCTCCCCGAAAAATTTCTATATAAGCCATATGGTATCCAAATGATTTAAATAAATTCATCAGACTGCCTGAGTTCCGAATCCAGTCTTGACTTTTGAGAACCTCTTGGTTCCGGGAGGGGGTGACGCTTTATTTTAATAATCAAACTAATTATTCAATAATTTACAAAAATATATTTCCTTCATTTTATTGCATTTTTAGTTAAATAAAAGGTTTCTTTTAAACCACTTGTTTATTTTATGGCCTATTAATCTTTACTATTCATGTATCGTTTTGGTTGAAAATTTGTACTTTTACTATTTTTTCTTTTTAATTTTTTTGCTTTTTTTCTGTGGTCGGAAAGAATCTTTTAAATAATATTTGAATTAAAACATAAGTCGAAAGAAACAAAGCGGCTTCTAAAAAGCTTATAGATAAGATATATACAATATATAAATGTATTTTTAATTATTTTTTTATTTTTATGTATTTCCGGAAAAGTATAATTTATTTTAAAATGATGCATAAAGTATTAAAAAATTTCCGTAGGTATTTCAATTAGAAGTTGTTAAAAAAGAGAAGGACATGCGGGTTTAAGTCACCCCCTCTCCCCTTCTCTCTTTGTATTTATTAAAAGTAATTTTAATTCTTCTCTTTTTCATAAAATTGATTTTCACATAAAATATTTGAAGAAATTGATCACCAATTGATAAACATATTTAGGAATTTTTAGGTTAAGTAAGGCGGGGATTTATAGCGCATTTTTGTCACCAGGAGAGAGAGAAATGCGCTTTATACGAGGTGTCCTTGTGTTTGTAGGTCCGTTTACCTGTATGACACTGTTTGATCGATTTATCTCGACAATATACTTGAAAACGATAACCTTTATCAATCGTTCTTATTAATTGATAAACAATAAATTTATATAATTTAAAAAATACCGTAAAAATAAAAAATGTTGGTTGAAATATGCTGCATATCACTAAAACAACCAATAGGGGTTTGGGAGTCATCCCCTTCTCCCCATCCTTCCCCCAGGAAAAGAAAAAATAGTTTAGAGAGGATGAGGAGTTGTAATTTTTTGGTATTCGAGGTTTTATGTCTTTTCATTTAGAAAATGTTGGCCTTTGTTTTATTATTAATCATAAAACACCCCGGTTAATCTCAAACTTTAAACTCTGCTCCCCCAAAACTCTCCAAAGCCCTCACCTCACACCCTTACGATTTCCTCTTTTGTTCAAGTCGAAAATTTTGAATTTTAAACTACCCTGTACGGGAAAACTACAATTTAATAATAAATTGTAACTATTTTTGATATGCAAAAATTATTTTGTCAGTAAAAGTTAAATTGTACCTATTTATTTAATTGCAAAAAAAAGACAAAATTATTTTTATTTAGTGGATTATAGCGAATATGGAATTCCCAGACAGCTTGAAATATTACAGCAATATTCCTGCAAGTTACAAAGAGGCGGACATAGGAATTTTGCAGCAATGTTGCTGCAATATTCCCTTTAAAGTTTTGGAATTTGCAGCAATATTGCAAATCTTGCACAATATTGCAGCAACATTGATGCAATATTGCAATGCAATATTCCAAGCTGTTCAAGTTTGTGATCTTGTGAAATGTGATTTATTTGGCGGTACTTTTCGATTACGATATTTAAATTAGTATCGAACATTTAAAATATTGAAACTAAAGTATTCTGATATCTTTCGATGCCCAAAAAAATATCGATAATTGTAAAAATAAAAATTGCCAAAAATAAAATCTATATAATATATTATATATTGTTTTAATCAGCCACCACTAACTTGGCCATAGACAAATAAAACTTCATTTTAATAAACTTAATCGAAGGAACAGGATTAAGTTTATTAAAATGGACAAAAATCGCCATGGATTCTCAAAATTAAATAAAACTTCCATTATTTAAGAAATTTAGTAGAAAAAAATTGTACAATCCCACATTTAATCGTAAAAGTATGTATCCCTAGGTGTATGTAAATGTATTTCTTAATAAGATATAAGCCTATATATGGATTAATTAGCTGAAACGAGTTGTATGGAAAATTGGGGCATATAGCCGGCTGGAAGGATTCCCACTTGCTAGGCGAGGAGCTCGTCGAAAGCGTGTGGCGCGGCTAGTATAATAAAAAATAGCTTAAGGAAAATAGTATAGTTATATTCCTACAAAAATAATATAATTAAGAAGAATAAATTAAAGACGTACCGTTCAAGATGTGGTGACAGGTTGGCTAATTCTGGGATCATAATGCAAGCGTCTTGTAATCTATCCCATGGGGCGTAACTAATTTTTGAAAATTCAAAGTTTTTTAATAATTAAATTTAATTAATTGACCCATTTAGTTTAGGAATAATAAAATATCTTAATATTTGTTTTCAATTTCATAAGGAAATATCGTAACAGTTACACGTATAGGAAAATATAGTGACATATTGTGTCACCAAAATTGTGAATAATGACATCTGGTATATAGATGATATATTTCCATATGCATATGTTGAAAACAACGATTATTAAAGCACAGGGAATTTCTTTCCGCGGTTTTTTCCTTCTCTTGAACCCTCGTGAAACTTAATGAAGACCAGATGCCAGTACTATCAGCACGAGCCAAGAAAAAACTCATCGTTTTGACATGTACTATAAATTTTACTCATAAAATGATGTTATTTCACCCTCAAACGATGGCTAATGAACGCTTTATAGAAACAACCAAAAAACAAATAAATAAATTATATCTAAAATATGAAGCTATCAGAAAAATATTTGTAATATAGGAAGAAGAAAACAATTCAATGTCGACATTTTGATGGAAATACATGTTTTGAGTCTATCTGACATGAGTCCCGCCAACTGGACTGTCTCTCTGTGTGTCTGTTTTCAAAATAAAGCTTATAGAAAATGAGATAGGAATTTGGAATTTTATATTTATGTTAGGTATTCCTCTGGCAGGTAACACGAAACTTTTGAACAAATTCAGCGAAAGACTCCTAGTACTTTAATAATGTACTTTTTCAGTTTTTTTTCCAATTTTCTCAAAATTGACTCTACCGACTTTGATTAAAATTCATAAATCAATTATTTTTTAGATTCTCTTTAAATTAAATATTCTCATTTTGCCCTTAAAATTGTTTGAAACACTTTATTTTTGAACCTCATAGGAAAGATAACAGAAATGGTTGCCATGGTAATTAAGTATAAATATTTTACATTTTTTTTAAGGTCTTTTCCGGCATCGGAGGCCATTTATACTCCGTTCCTATTTATTCCAATTGATTGGTAGCCATTCTAATTGAAATGAATTTTTGTCGCATGAGACGAGATGCGATCGAACCCTTGACCTTTGACACCAGAAGCCATTACTCTACCATAGGTTAGATATTTTTGTTGATTTTTGTTATTTTTGTCAATAAGTGGACACACTTAAAAATGAAAATCCGCCTTGGGAAAGCAGAAG
Source organism: Euborellia annulipes (assembly GCA_023213315.1). Taxonomy (NCBI): domain Eukaryota; kingdom Metazoa; phylum Arthropoda; class Insecta; order Dermaptera; family Anisolabididae; genus Euborellia; species Euborellia annulipes. The sequence goes on along the minus strand of JAKCPI010028208.1, from coordinate 49,031 downwards.
AAGCAACCGAAAAGTAGGCTTGGATTAAAAATAAAGGTTGAGACGAAAGATATTTTTTTTCTTTTTTATGAATGACTGATCACATATCATTCGTCTTATCTTCGATATTCGAAAAGTTTATCCCATCTAGGGTGAGGATAATTTTTATAAACCCGAGTAAAAATGATTAAAATGATCGAGGGATCCACACGCCCGAAGCAGGTTTGCATAGTGAACCTTTAGGGACACACAGGGATACACACGCCCGCACCAGGGACACACATTTTTCTTCTGATCACTTTCGATCTACTGTATGTGTCCCTGGTGTGGACGTGTGTATCCCTGTGTGTCCCCAAAGGTTCACTATGCAGACCTGCTGCGGGCGTGTGGATCCCTAGATCATTTTTAATCATTTTTACTCGGGAAATCACCAAGAATTTCTGCATTGTCTAGTTCAAATTACAACAATTACTCATTATAATGAAATTATTATAAAATATTGTACCAGTCATTCATTGAATTATCTAATTTCATTTTATCTAAAACAACAGATAGTAGGAACTGATATTTTTTTTAAAGACGATGGTGTTTTGTCCCGTCAACACCTTGTCTCAAGTCCCGGGTGTTTGTGCGTCTGTCCTTTCTGTCAGTAGGACAGAGGAGGACAGAAGAGGAGGACCGTCGACATGAATCATGCTAATGAAGCAGGCCGTAAAAAGAGCCGCCAGGGCCGGGGGTGGTAGAAGAGGCAAAAAATAACAACCGCCCCGACAAGGCAGTCAGGTCAAAAGCCCAAAGGCAAATAATTTAAAGAAACATGTTTGTCAAAGTCGCAAACAAGACTGAAGACTCTCTCTCTTGCTGAGATCAATGATATTCTAATAGCTTTTGACGCCTTGCGCTTGTCTTTTTTGTCTGGATCAATGCAACTACATTATTCGTTAATAGGAAACTACTAAACATCAATTTTTCACACTCTTTCTTTGTTCATTAAAATTAAACCTATATTCGAAAGAATAGCTTAAAATTATATAACAATATAAACATAAAATAATAATTCCAGGGAGGAGAATGCCGCGGCCAGCAAGATTTTTAATGGCCCTTCACTTAAGGCTCCAGAGGTAGAAGCTTCTGTCTTTCTACCTTTCTTTTGTTTTTACTTTTCTATTAATAACAAAAACGCAATTGAGAACTTTTGTGGAAAACCACTAAACTAGATATAGTTTAGAAAAAACTTAAAAAAAAAAACGGAGGAAGTTATTTCGTAGCTTATTTTCTTTTAAGTTATATGCTTTTTTTAAAATTTTTCTATTAATAGTACAAAATATATTTTTTTACATAAATACATTTATATTTTTATTATATAGATATTTAGAGATAGTTTTTTTCACCATTGTTCTACCCTCGGTACGCCTTTGATTAGGAAGAAATAAAAATCTAGCAGAAAGATAGACCAGCTTTTGTAAAGAAAGAAACAAATTATGTTCCTTTTCCTAAACAATGTAAGAAAATATATTGTATGACATTATGCAAGCAGGGGCGTACCGAGACACTTTGGGGGCCTGGGGCGTCACTAAAAGAGGGGGCCTATATACTTTTTGTACCAGATGTGTATATTGAATTTTTTTCGGAGGGGGGAACTCATTTTTAAATATCTCCCTTCATGCACAAAAATATTTTTAAAATACCGTAGATCTATATTCCTAAATCAGAGAGCCCAGGGGCATCTCAAAGACAATTATTCAAATTTTTTTTTTATCTAAATTTTTCGGTTTTTACTTGAGATTTGTGGGCGCCGGGCCCTCAAAGAAAAATATTTGGGGGCCGACTCGGGGCCTGGGGCCACCCCATCTCTCCTAGGTACGCCTGGTACCTCTGTATGCAGGACCGTTAAATGATGTTCTAATCCCTCCACCTCCGAAATTTGAAATAAATTATAAATCAATAGAAATATATACCGGTATAGAGAATCATAATGCCAAAATTTTAAATACTGTTATATATTAAGCTTATATAAATATTTTATATTCCTTAATCAATTGGAGGAAGAAGTTATTTTCAGGATCAACCAAAATCCCCCCCCCCTTCCGAAAATATATTTTGACTAAAGTCCTGTTGTTATGTAAAAGGTTAGAGTAAAAAACGGAAAAATTTAGATTTAAAAAAAAATGTAATGAAAATTTGTCTTTGAGAGGGCCCGGGGCCCTCGAGGTTCAGGGATATACAGTATTTTTAAAATATTTTGTGTATGGAGGGAGATATTCAAAAATGAGCCTCCCCTCGAAAAAATTCAATATCCACCTCTGGTACAAAATGTACATAGGCCCCCTCTTCTAGTGACGCCCCAGGCCCCCAACTACCTCGGTACGCCTCTGTTTCTAATACTCATAGAATAGGTAAACTAAATGACTATTTACATAATAGACAAATCACTAGCATTAAGGTTAATTGTCTCTCATTAATATTTTATTTTCCAAATCTTCTTTCATTCACAATAAAATCTAATTATCTTTATGCTTGATATATACGTATATAAAATACTTTTAAATGAAGATAATTCACCAAAATTTATTCTTATATAAAATCAACCATTTTTTTTTTGTCTAAAAATAAAATGATTTACGATTTGCGTGATAATATAATTGAATAATTGAATTTCTTGGGGACTATATTTTGGATTCTAATCAAAACGAAACGAGCTCTTCTTTCCTCTTCCCACCAACATCACAGCCAAGGGGTGGTTTGAAGGGTGACCAGAGCTGATGAAGGGTTGATTAACCCTAGAAGGGTGTCACTGGCCTGTTCATTCTGTTTTAAATTAAAACAGGGATTAGGAGATTCAATTTTGAGGGTTGCAAAAATAATGGTTAATTTGTGCCCCTAGAAATAAAATTAGAAAGAGAAAAAAATAAACATGTGACTTTCAAACTAACTATTTATAAAGGATGTTCCTCAATGGTATGATTCATATGACGGACAATTTCACGAATTAATTAATTAACGGATATTAAATATTTAAGTCGTTAATTGAATGTTAATTCAAATAAATCATAGTTATCGAATAAAAATCATTAATTTAGTCTAATATGTATCTTTTTCCTTTGTAGTTTCAATTTTTAAGTTCTCTTTATGTAGCAGCAAGAAGGGATGTTAGCAAAGGATTGATTGGTATCCGATTCAATTGAAATAAATTTTTTTTGCTTGAGACGGGATGCGAACCCTCGACCTTTAGCACCAGTAGCTAAATCTCAATTAATAATAATTATAATTGGTGTTGTAGATCTTGATCTGATATGTAAATAAAAGATTTCTGGATACCCCCGGAATATTTTTATTTATAAATTTTATTTTTGATGCCAACGTTTCGTGGACCCATCAGAGATAAGAAATAAAGAATTTTTAAACGTCATTCTTTGATAGTCTACATTTATACATTTAGCCAACAATTCCTAAATACCGCAAAACATCGGATTACGAAAAAACAGTCAAAATTGTTATTAATTTTTTGTGGTATTTTCATATTCTTTTCTAGTGATTCGTGTATAAATTATTTGCTAGAATAATAATTTTACAACATTAAAATATAAAATAATTGTTTTTTATTTAAAGACTTTTTAGGCACCGGAAGTCATTTAGACCCTGTTCTCATTTATTCTAATTGATTTGTAAGAAAAAATATTCGAATCACCAGAACATGAAAAAATATTTGGAAAAGGAGGTTTTAAGCAAGTAAGTAAAGGATTAAATAGACGATAAACTATAAATTTGTTCGTTTTCGTTCAATAAACTGTAGGCAACCCAAATGACAAAAATACGGTACTAATGATTAGGGCTGCTAAAAATTTAGGTCTGCGCAAAATAATCGATTAATCGATTATTTTCTACTATTGATTATTTTTGGGGAAAATGTGTTTGAAAAGATCGGATGAGGCTCGTATCCAAAAAAAGGTCAAAATATTTTCACGAAAGAGAAAAAATTTTTCCACAGGGCGAAAAAAATTTCGTTTTCGAAAAAAAAGGTATAATCGATTTTTCCCAATAATCGATTATTTTTTCGTCTGTCCAGACCCAATAAACGATTAAGCGTAATAATCGATTATTTTTCAAAATCGATAATCGGTTATTTTTCCCCTAATCGAAGACCCCTACTAATGATTTTTTGATCAATTAATTATAAAACAGAATACACATACCCAATTCTTAAACCGTGTTATAAATTAACAATTCCGGAAGTAAAGATTTGTTAATTTAATAAATAAAAATATTGGGCCGGCGCCCTAGGCTAAGGGTAGTCCACCCGCCGCGAAAGCGTGTAGGTCCTGGTTCGACTCCAGGGGGAGCAATTTTGCTCAATCTTAAGCACAAACATATCTCGCAAATTTGCTATCTTAAACGATATATTGACTAGTTAATGAACAGTCTATTTGAGCGTTGGCTGAAATCTTTTCAAACAAGCCTCAACCTAGTAAATAAAAATATTTTAGAGGTTATCTCAGGCAGAAGAAGAAAAAAAATCAGAATTTTTTCAAGTCGGGGCCCATTACACTAACTGGATTGGTCACAATAAGAAAGTTGTATTTTATTTCTGAGAGTCATTGTGCGCCTGGACTGCTTGCCATTTGTTGATTTGATATTTTCCGTTGGTCCCTTGATTTTAATGAGCGTCAGCAACCGGAGCCGAGTGTCCATCGAGGGCTTGGACCCATCTCAATTAGCCCCAAAGCTTGGACATAATTCATAGATAATTAACACAATAATTGTAGACAACTCTGGATCTTGTTTGTGTCAAGATAATCACTCAATTAATTGGCTGACCAATTTGATCAGGGATATTTTGCAATTGGATTTTTTTTTTATATAGACCTGCCTATAAATAATAAATATGTGATTAAATAAGTTGAATTTGATATGAAATTTTATGATTGAATCTGACGAAAGTGTCTTTACATAATCTTTGTAAATAGCCCACCAAACGATTGAATTTTCACCTTAGAAAGTTCTTCTTTTTATAACTTCAATCTCCTGGCATGCAGTTTATCAAAATTTTGTTTTCTCTTCGGAGACTCGAAAAGAGTTTTTATTTTGAAAATTTTATCTTTGCTTAATTCGCTGCCAATTCTTTAGTTCTATGAAATCCTGTTTTAAAATGCCATTCAGGATTTATGTTACTAACATAAGTTCTCCCTTATTATGAGTTTTTATGTTTTTTTTTTGTTTTTCAATTAACTTCACTTCCGAACATTTACAATTTTGAAGTCCAACTGATTTATTCATTGTTCTGGGAATTTCAAATTATAAAAGGTTCTTAAAGAAAAAGCGGCATCTGTTAATTGTGAATTGAAATTAAACTTTTGTTTTATTTCTAAGCAAATTTGCTTTGGTTCTTTTTTCTCCCTTGATTTTTAAAGCATTATTAATTTTCAGTTGCTAAGATGAAAGCTCAATTTTCTCAGCCAAAAATATTTATTGTCTTGTTTTAGAAATCAAAATTTTAAATAATCTTCATGAATTAATACGCTCTTGGTCTCTTAATTTCACGATTATTTGTAACTATGAATTAGATCCGATAAACATTTCTTTTAGAAGAAACTTTATTTTAAAAATCCCCAAAATACATAAATTCTAATTATTCAATCAGATCTTAATTAACTTTTGAAGACAAAAAAAAAGAAGTTAATTTTAAAAAGCAAAGAGCTGTTAATTCTCTCTTCCTCTAGTTTAGGCAGAATGCAAACGGAATTTTGCTTTGAGGTGCAATCGGCCGAGACACTCGCAGCAATAAACCCTCAAAGGGTTGTCAGTTTGTTTGCCTCCCTTGAGCCTCCTCCTAGGCTCATATTGCTTGTCGACATGCCGCCTCATTTCCATTGCCTTGATCAGCCCATTTGCTTCTGCTGCAGTTATTAACTGCTACTCCCTCTCTCACTATCTCTCTCTTTGCTTTTACTATTTTAGGAATAAAATTTCTAAAGATATGGTAATTTCTTCTTGTAATAAGACTTCAATCATCCTACTATTCAAATAATTAAAAATAACTCTCTAAAATAGACTTGAAAAATTGTTCAAATGACATATAGACAAATATCTAAAAAAAATAATCAGTTAAAATCAGGAATGGACAAAATTCTTTAAATAGGATTAGCGATCAGATCCCCAGATCCGGGAGTTTGGGACGATCTGATCCACTATTCCAATCCGGCTGCTGAAAAAGGATTAGCGATCCGATCTGGTCAACTGACAAACTTGGGTTGATCCGCTAATCCGATCCGATTTAGAATAAGGATTCATTGCTATTCCGATTTTCAAATCTAGATCCACGATCTGAAAATCCGATCTGGATTTGATTTTTAGGCGTTTGGATGATTTAAAAGAAAATACATTAATTAATGCAATCTTCACAAAAATCCAGGATTGCTAATTATTTGAAAGGGATTAGCGATTCAAACCTAGATCCAGAGAGCAAAATTGATTTCGATCCAAATCCAAGATCCTCCACAAAAAACTATTTCGAACCAGATCCAAAAATCCTGAATCTGATTTTCGGATTTAAATCCAAAAAGATCTCGATACAAAATGTTAAAACTTATCCTGATATTTTTGTAATTTTTAAGAAGATCCAATGGGGGAATTAAGAGAGGCAGAAAATCTTTTTAAAAATGAATCTAAACAAGGGATGCTATTAGTGTGCGGCAGAGATCGGATAGCTGACAAGAACAAGCAGTCTAATGACCGAATTGGCCACCGGGGTGTCACATTGATGTCACACGTGGCGTCACCCGACACGGCGCACGTGGACCTTGTTATCTGGGTGTCAGGTGCTCCTTTTCCACCTCCACTTAAACTAAATATAAATCCTCTGCTGAAAAGAGTCGGAGAGATTTTAATTGCAACTTTTTCTACTTTTACTCCAATTTCATTACTAACTATAATTTATTTATTTATAAGAGGGATTTATAAAATCTAATGTAGAATTTTAGAATGTACAATGAGCGACATTATTAAAATCCACACATGCGTTTTCTTCGCATGATTACTTCAGTATTTTAAAAAATCTACAATTTTTAAAGGTTTATATCTATAAAATTCCAATGAAGTTATTTTTAAACAATCAATTTTTTTTTTTGGGTCCCCTGAATCTAAAAAAGTGGTTTTCGCGACATGGTCTGTGTCTGTGTCTTTTTGTGTGTCTGTGAAAAAAATATCTCAAGAACGAAAAGAGCTAGGAGCTTGAAATTTTATATTTAAGTTAGGTACCCCCCTGGCACGTGACACGAAGCTTTTGAACAAAATCGGCCAAAGAGTACTAGTACTTTAGTACTTTGCTGATGTACTTTTTCACTTTTTTCGATTTTCTCAAAATTCGCTCTAACGATTTTGATTAAAATTCAAAAATCAATTATTTTTTAGATCCTCTTTAAAACTATATTCTCATTTTGTCCCCAAAATTGTTTTAAGCACACTTTACTCTTGTACTTTATAGGAAATATAGGAGAAATGGTAACAAAATATAAATAATTTCCCATGTTTATAAATTTTCCATCTTGAATTCAAATATATCGGCGGAAACTAAATATATGTCGACACAAAAAATCTGGTGTGACAAGCATAGCACAACTTTCTCTTACCTAAGGTAAGACAAAATTGATATTATGGTGGGAAGCTGTATTTTTTTTTACTTTGCTATTTAAGTAAATTTATTTTATTTTAGTCGTAAGCTTAGTCTGAAAAAACATTAAGGCTCTTCTTGACCTATGGCTCAGTGGTAGCATTAGCTTCTGGTGTCAAACGTCGAGGGTTCGCTTCCCGTCCCAGGCAAAAAAAAAATTATTTCAATGGAATTGGATACCAAATCAATTGAAATAAACAGGGCTTAGATGTCGAAAAAAGACCTTAAACAAATTTAAAAAAATCTTTCTTTAATTAAAATCAATCAAGATCCCCCCCCCCTCCACTTCATATTATCTGTTATTGATCTTTAAATACGTATTTAGAATTATTAGTAGAGTTTATGCTTCTTGAGCTTTTTGGATCCCGTCTCACGCGACAAAATTTATTTCAGTTCAAATGGCTACCAATCAATTGAAATAAATAGGGGCGGTGTTTTCCAATGCCAAAAAATTCCTTAAATTAAACAAATTATTCATATTTATTTATTTATTTAAAAAGGATGTTGGCAATAGGCCACCAACCATTTTTGCCACCGATATTATATGTGAGATATAATTTTAAAAAAGTAAAGTAAATATTGAGCAGAAAATAATTAAGCTTTTTGATTGTATTTATCTCTAGCTTATATAAGACATTCAGATGATTAATTGCTTCTGAAAATGACAGGTCAACCCTCTACCAGCATGGATATTATTATAGGCATATTGATGACTGGAAATTGTAGTGTGTTTGTGTTTTTAAATAAATAAAAATGTGTTCTATTTAAGGTGATTCAGTACTTGGATAAAAATATGTTGTTATTGTTTAGCACACACGTAAAAAAACATTCCGACCTCACCATTCCGAGAAGATAATTTCCATATCGCTATGACTGTATAAAAATAAAGTCTTAAAATAATTGCCAATTAACCATAGGCAATAAGCAAAAGGCAGAAATGAAGTTAGCAATAAAAAACATTTTTGGCATTAATCGTAGTTTATTTTAATTAGTAATTAATAATATTACAAATTAACTACTAGAAATTACAACGTTATCGTTTGCTCTTCAAAATGAAACATCACCTAATGAAGGCTGTGTAAATAGTGGCCGAAACATTGTAATTACGTGTTGTTAATTTATTATTAAATAGGCTACTATTTAAATTAAACCATTTTTATTCTAAGGAGGTATACAGCTGAATGTTGATATTCTTATTTGGCAGAAAGAATGAGCAGTTTATATTTCACTTGATTGTCAAACCAGGGCCGACGTTTCGGTCGCATAGGGGACCATCTTCAGGACCAGGTTAATGTTTGAAAATATATATTCTCGCCAAGCTATATTGAGCATACACAATTGTAAATGGCTCAACCAAAAATTTTATTTTTCTCATACCATTGACAGAGATTGAATCTCTCTGTCTCTCTGTCCATGGTATGATAAAAAAATTTTTGGTTGAGCCGTCTCCAATTGTAATTATTAAATGTCCTTTGTGTATTAATTAAAGTTTTTATTTCTCATATAACTTATTATTAAAAAAAAAAAAAAAGATTTTTTTTATTCTTTTCTGGTGACCCCGAGTAATCAGCGTGTGGAACGTCCCCCGGAAGCCATCGGTACATATGTATTTATATATATATATATATATATATTTATTATAAATTCTACCCCTAAATGGCCTATGTAGCCGAAAAAAAACCTTTTTTCTGTTCCCAATTTTTTTTCCTTTTTTGTCTCTAAGAAGGAAATCCGTTTTAAAAGTGATGCATTATCTTTTGTAAATATTTAAAAATAAAACAAAATACTTACACATCTCAAGGTATTATTAAAATCAATAATTCGTTGCCTTTCTAATCATGAGTTTGAGCTTGTTGCGAACACGTTCAGCTTAAAATGATTAGGCTCTCTCTCTCTCTCTCCTTCAAATGAATATTTCAAACCAATATTTACGTCTGAATTTCATCAAAGATCAAATCAAGATAGAGAGAAGAATCCCTAATCAAAAGATTTCATCCTCAATTGTGGGTGTTTATGTTCAATTTTTAAAATTATCTGACAAATCAACAGAAGCATAGGAAAATGAATGAATAACTCGACCAGTTAGCGAAGGGAAATTCAACTTAAAATTAATCCTTTTTCTCCGCTTACTTATAAGGTTTAAAAAATCATTTAGGCTTCTATTTTATTATCTAAGAAGATTCCTTTAGGCTCTATTTTTAATGAGGTTTTTAACACTTATTACTTTTTTTTTACACATTTCTGTTAATTTATATTCAACCAAAAACATCGGAGATGCAAAAAGGGGCCGGGCGCCTCCCATTATTTTTGCCAAACAGAATTTTATTTGTTTCATATATCCTCACTTTTATATAAATCAGAAAAGCGAGGCGAATTTTTTTGTTTTGATATCGAAATGTAATTTTTACATAAAAAATTTTCTTGTAGATCTAATAAAAATTATGACAATTATTACCAGATTAAATATAGAATGACTCCGTGTGTATTTAACAATATAATTGATTCAAATGTTATTGAGGTATGTAAAATTATAATTAGTAAGACGTGATATAATTTTAATTAATTAAAAAAATTTTGAAATAGTATTAATGATGAATAAATAAAAATTGTTAATCTTAAATTATAAAGAACAGACGAACAAAAATAATATTTGAATGTATTATGAAATTATAGGTCCTGAAGATGATTTTATATCGAAAATGATCTTTATACAAGGCGGTTGACCATCAATAATATAACTTAAAAAAAATAATTTATTGATTTTTCTACCAAACATCTGTCATAAACGAAAGAAGCTGCATAGTCAACTTAAAGTTATTAGATTTGTTCATATATGATGTCAACAGGGGGGCAAAATAGTCAGAATTATCTTTTCGCCATGTTAAAGATAGGACAAATTTGAAATTTTGATGTCCTCTCAAAACGTCGCTTTTGATTCCAAAATGAAATTTTATATCAAAGCTATCGGGTTTTCGCTTCAAATCTAAAGCTATAAGCCTAAAAAAATGTATCTATTTAAAATCCTGAAACAAAATAAATAATAAAAAAATTATAATTTGTCTGATCGATCACAGTTTCCTGTTTTGTTTTCTTAGATTTAAAGATAAACCATCTCTCTATACATAGGTATAAGTCAAAATATACAGTACAAGCACCTCAGTAGTTATTATCCACATTTATCGATTCCTATTACAGGTCTAGATAAATTAGAATTTAAGATTCACCCTTCTATATATTATTATATGAAATTTTGTAAAAAAAAAAAAAAAACTTTGGCATTAGAAAATAATTATTATTATTTATAGCTATTGATAATTTGAGCAAATAGATTTATATTTATAAGTTTGTAGTCGTTTTATTTTTTATTCATATTACACACATGTGTTTGTGAGAGGTGTGAGAGAAAGGGACAGAGGGAGAGGGGCGGTTCAGTTTCCATTTCTATTGAGAAATTCTCTGCTTGCATCCGAACGCATCATACGCTTGAATGCACTTATTCTCTTCTGGCCACGTGTGAGAAAAACAAACAAGCTCTAGTAACGCCTATCTCCGTTTTTTTATTATTTTTTAATCAAAAGAACGTTGACCGTTAATTGATAAACAAAAACGAACCAACAAATAGAACTAATCCAATTTATTTATTAAATTTTTCCACTATATTAAACAAGAACAATATTTAATCGAAAATAAAAGTGTTTTTTGAAAAGTTTTTTGTATAAATCAAATGGAGCTAGGAAGGGTGTTAAGAAATTAGAATAAGGTGTTGTTTGAATAACGCCTTTAATGAATTAACAAAGGAGAGTTTATAAAACAGGGTACCCACGATTTTATTCTTATTCAACACTTATTTAACACACACCTCTTGAGAAAGGGAACTACGGATTCTGCTCCTTTAAGCCTGCCTGCCCTTCTTTATCAGACCAAGCGGCTTGTTTGTCCATTCCCTCGATTGCATCTATTATATTAATATGCCTCCTGAATTCGGGATGAATTAATTGCAAAGTAAATAAAAGTAGTAGATATTTATTGGGGTGTTGATAATATGGCCCTTGGACTGTAGCCCATTGGTAGAATACTTGCCATCTGTACTGGGTAGGATCAGAAGTTCAAAGCGTAAAAAAATTCTTTTGAATTGACTACCAATCAATTGAAACATAGAGCTTTAGATGCCGAAAACAAAAAAAAGCATTTGAATCACATCCACGTACCCACAAGATGTGGGCCCCTGAACAAAGCAGCTAGTTATTTTTTATCAACCAAGGGCCGAAGTTCCGGTTGCATAAGGGACCTTCTTCAGGGCCAGATTAATGTCTGAAGATATATATAATCCTCGCCAAGTTATATTGGGCATAAGTAAGTAAGTGGCTCAATCATGTTCATGTCCAAAAATTTCCATTTTCGCATACCATGGACAGAGAGTGAGTCATTCACTCTGTCTGTGCATAAGCCAGTCATTTACAATAAGTAAGTGACTCAATCATGTTCAAGTCCAAAAATTTCCATTGTTGGACATGAACATGATTGAGCCACTTACAATTGTGGAGGCCCAATATAACTTGGCGAGGTTTATATATATTTTCAGACATTAACCAGTCCCTGAAGATTCGACCGAAACGTAGGCCTTGGTTTGATAAAAAATTGAAATATAATATTATAGCTGCTTTGCACATTTTATCTATCTATTTGAATATCAACATTCAGCTATATACCTCCTTCAAATAAATTGTATTTAAATAAAAAGCAATAAATTTGTTAAGTCAAATGGTCTCTGCTGTGACGTAAAAAAATTTTTGCTTTGCTTCTCGTTTCACTTTCTTTTATCAATATGATTAATCCCCCATTTTCTGCTGTCATCAGTGTTTTTTTTTTCTTATTAATTCATTTAAATATAGAGTTTTTGCATCTCAGCAGCAGGTCCAGTGCGTGTCCATATGATGCGTGATGCGTGACTGCGTGAGCAACTGGAAAATGCTATTGTCTCTCACTCGCATGGGGCTGAGGTTCGCTTCCCAGTTAAGTCCGTTGCACGGTGGCTATCCCAGTCCCCTGATTATTATTATTAAATTATTTAGGTTAAGACGCTCAATTAGCCATACGTTACGTTGATCGACCAAAAAACTGTTATTTGTATATAACTCTAAATAATATTATAGACTATATGCATAGCATATGTGACCAGGATAGTTTAATAACTGTTTCTCAATTAAACGAGAGCTGTAATTATGGATATAGAGTGGACAATAGAAACAGAGTTTGAGGCAAAAACTCTTTCTACGGGAAACAAAGAAACACATGTGGACCCCGCGACCGCAAACCAACCCTAAAATATAGAGATTAACTTCTCGAGTGTCTTTTAAGTTTCTATTTATCCGCTTTCAATATAAATATCAATTTGTCATAAAAATTTCCTTTGTTACTTTTTTAAATATTCAATTGTTCAAAAAAATTTTTTTTTTTATTTTTTAGTACACAAAATAACTTCGTCTACAAAACTGATATTTTTTATTTTTTAACTTTTCTTAACTTTTTAAGCGATAATTTCTAATTATAGTCTCTCAGATTTAGAATGACTTCATTAGTTTTTCTTAATAAATTTTTCATCTAATTTTTTATTTATTTTAAAATTGAGTGAATAAAAGAAAAAAAAAAAGAAATACTTAGAGAGAGCCGATTGACATTGTAATAACTTTATTATAGAGTGAACTTGGCTTGTTACTCTCTACTTCTCAATTACCAACTTGAACAAATTAGTTATTGATACTTAGGAGAAAAACTAAAGGCAAGAAAAATTAAGTTTGTCTGATTGATTTAAATAAATAATAAAAGTTGGTTAAATGTTAAAAAGAAAGAAAGAGAGGGCATAGGGGACCATTGGCACGTTAGGGGACAATTAAGAATAGATTATGGTCGCATGTGGACGTAGGGGTTCACAAAGGCGAAGGTATAGTACCGCCTCTGATACGCCCTCTTTACATAGCGATCCTTCTGTCAACCCAAATGATCGTCTATATTTTAAAAAGAAACCATAATATATATTCCGTTAAAAAAAGAATAGTGTCTTGGAAAAGAATTGCGTATTTTTATTTTATGAGAAAGAAATAAAAAATAAGAAAAAGAAATAAAGCGGTTCTCTAGCCTTTTAGCATCCGGAACCAAATTTTAATCATGTGCCAACAAATTTTTTTTTTTAAGTATATATTTTATTTTTTATTATGTGCATATCTTATTATTTCAAGAATGAATTTTTTCTTTTAAAAAAATGGTGTGACTTAACGCATAGCACACACTGTAATCGAAAGTTGTGTACTTAGTTTCCCATAGCACCATTGTTCCAAACTTATGTTTTAAATATTGTCTACTTTAATAAACTATGTTTGTTTTTCAAAATTTTAATCTCATATTTGGATAATTTACACAATATAGAGAATCCTAAATAAGTACAAATTTTAAAAGAATTGGAAAAAAAATTTTTTTTTGAATCGAAATTTACATGCAAATCCCCATAGATTTAACATTGGCTCTATAGAAGGAAGAGCCGAAAAATTAATTTGAAAAATCTTAAATAGTACATCAGCAAAGTGTGCTTCAAACAATTTTTAGGGCAAAATGAGAATATACATTTTAAAGAGGATCTAAAAAATAATTGATTTGTGAATTTAAATCAAAATCGTTAGAGCCAATTTTGAGAAATTCAAAAAAAAAACTTAAAAAATACTTTACCAAAGTTCTAGTACTTATTGGCCGATTTTGTTTAAAAGCTTATTTTCACCCCCTTACTTAAATATAAAATTTCATTCTCTTAGCTCAATTCCTTTCTTACGATCACCTAGAAGAGGTGCATCATAAACTTTTTGAAGTCGGGACCCCCTTGGAACCCAAGTCAATATCTCAAAGGCCCCCTATATTTTTTAAATTCAGATTGCTTAAAAAACTATTTATAATTTTGAATTTTGTATATGCATACACTTACTAGTCAATAAAAGTTTTAAGCCGCGTATCAACTACGCGCTCCAAGAGAATAACCTCAGCTAATTGAACGTTGTCAAATGTTGATGTTGTTTTCCTCCGCAATTCTCAGAAAGTGACGTAGTATTCTTGACATTTAGGAACACCAAAAAATTATTATATTTTTTTTATTTGATAGAGAAGGATTGTGTCAACAAAATATATAAAATATCATAAAAAATTGACCCGTTAGAACTGTTGATTAATTATCTAAGGTAAGGGTCAGTTGTTCACTACCATCCGGAATGATAACGTTTATTTAAATTATCATATTGTCCAATTAATTTAAATAAATTGTTGGATAATAATTATCGTGCACTTATATAATAAAATTAAAATATCATATATTTTCAAATGGGTGGCATAAAAAATTTGACCCATTTTTGTTAATATGGGCTTTTTAGAAAGAGATTTTGCAGTTTTATGGAATTTTTCACCAACAGTTTAATTTTTCAGAGAGGAAAGGGAGGGGGGGGGGGGTGACATGGCAAAATATTGAGAGAAATATAAAAATTTTTTTGAACAGACCTACCTCATATTAACCTAATTGATTTATAAATAAAATTTAATTTTTTTTTTTTTTTTTGCCCTAAAACTCAATTTCTAAATAAATATTTCTTACGTATATATCGAGGTCAGTATATATTTTTTTCTATCTATATCAGAATGTCACAAAAACAAACTATAATCTAATCTTGACATTCAATTTGTTTAATTTTTAAATTGCTTTCCGTAACTGAAATAGGGCGTTAAAAATTGAAGCAAATGTTAGGGATTGAAAGAAAGAATTGTAAAAGAGGGATGCAACCCTCAGGCCCCCTGGGAACTATCTTTTTGAATGAACTCTGAGCATCCCAAAAAAAAAAAACTATTTATCTTTTCTTTTTGCTTTTTCAATTGGAATGCAAACACTTTGTAAGAAGATCCTCGTGTATGGAGTAAACAACAAGAGAAATAAACTCTCTTTCAACGAACACATGTAAGGGTGTAAATAAACGATTATTATAAGTGTGAATACAAGAAATACTCCAAAAAAGAGAGAAAATTCCTTTGCTTAATTCTCTCTCTTTCTTTTTTTTGTTCCTTGATAATCTATTCATGGCAGACATTGAAGAGATATCAAGTTGATACCTAGCGCTGTAGCATTGACCCGCGTAACTAATAAAAAGCCGGAATATAAAGTCAATAATCTATTCAATTAATAAATAAGAAAAGACGTTGCCATGTTTTCCCCATTTTCTCTTTTTACTTTTTCTTACCCTATACAGTGGTTCCCAAAATATTTATAAAAAAAAAATAAAATAAAATAATGAGGCGAAAAAAACAAAGGAAATATTTTTGGGAGGGCAGGAAAAATTTCTTGCCAGGGCGGCAAAAATTTCGTTCCCTAAAAAAAATGGTAAAATAATTATGACGGGAGGGAAAAAAATTTTTTGCAGTGCGGCAAAAATTTCGTGTCCCTAAAAAAAAAAAGGTAAAATGATTTTCACAGGCTTCGGGGTGCCGTGAACTTCAAAAGGTTGGGAAACACTGCCCTATAGGCCTATATGAAATATATATGGAAAGAAAGTATTGCGATCATGTCAAAAATACAATGTCGAGATTTTGATTGATATATAGTATATATCAATCAAAATCTATATATTATATACAATATGTTTTGAGATCCCTGAGTCCAAAAAGTGGATCCCGCAAATCGGTCTGTCTGTGTGTGTTGTCTGTGTGTAACTGTGTTTTGGCATGAAGGATTGAAATTTTATATTTAAGTTAGGTACCCCTCTGGGACGTGACACGAAGCTTTTCAACAAAATCGGCAAAAAAGCACTAGTACTTTACTGATGTACTTTTTTAGTTTTTTCGATTTTCTCAAATTTCGTTCCAACGATTTTGTTTAAAATTCATAAATCAACTATTTTTTACAATTCTCTTTAAAATGTATATTCTCATTTTGCCCTTGAAGTGCTTTGAAGCACACTTTATTCTTGTTCTTCATAGGAAAGATTTCAAATTTTCCAAATTCATTTCCGGCTCTTCCTTTCATAGAGCCAATGATAAATCCCTATGGGACTTTGCATGTTAATTTCGATTCAAAAGCGTCCCCTTTGTAACTTTTTACACATTTAAAAAAATTTTTTCCAATTCTTATGAAATTTTGAATTTATTTAGCATTCTCTTTGAGATTAAAATTTTGAAAAATAACCGGTTATTTTTTTTCAAAATAGTTTAATAGTTTATTTCAAGCAGTCATAAAATGCAAGTTTGGAACTAAGATGCTATAGGAAACTTCTCGATCCAAAAAATCTGGTGTGACTAGCACGGTGCACAACTTTCTCTTACCGAAGGGTGCACAACTTTCTCTTACCCTTCGGAGAAAGTTGTGTACCGTGCTGGTCACACTAGATTTTTTACTTTCTCTTACCCTATAAGCTTATATGAAATATATAGAGATAAAGTTTTAGTATTGTTTTTTAAGATCTTTTTCGGTATTCGAGGGCAATTAGATCCCGTTCCAATTTATTTCAATTGATTGATAGTCAATTCCACCTCCATTCAAATGTAAGAAGGAGAGGGGGATAGCTTTGAGATGAGATCGCTCTAAAAAGCCTTAGATTTTCTATTTTAATCTTAAATGAATTGGTTTATTTTCTTACATCAGATGAAATAAATTTTTCCTGGGACGGGAGGTGAACCCGGGACCCCGGCGCGAGAAGCTAGTGTCTTCTCTCTGAGCCACGGATCAAAGGCACAATAATAATTTATTTGTTAAATTTGTAACTCTTCCCGGCCCCCTGGGGGTAACCCATGACCTCCTAGTAGGCTGCAGCCCACTACTTTAAGAAACACTGGTATGGAACAAGAAATTGATTCTTGTACTTTATGAGTATTTAGATAGATATGTTATACTTCATTCTTTGTAAAAGTTTATTTTGCGGTTTGTTTATCAATCAGAATAACCCAAAGGTTGATTAAACTTCGTTAATTTTCGAGTGGGAAATACTCCATAGGGGTTGTTTTCAGCTTCCGCATGAATAGAAAAGAAAAAAAAAGAAGTAAATTTTATATCTAATTTAATTAAAAACAGGCGTAACTTGGAAACAAGCGCTTGGCTTGCTGTCAAATGTCCCAAGACATTTCGTGCTCCCTTCAGACCGGACAAAAGCACGAGAGAGTGGTACCTCCCTATGGTGGGCTCTCCGCAGGTGTGAAATTGCTTTGTGCCCCCTCCACCTTTGTTATCACCCCGGGATATTACAATGGATAAATAAAAAAAGCCTTTTCTTGCTCGTATTGTACATTGATATAATATCTTGGCGAGCGCGTGTGCGTCAGATCGGCCTTATTAATGCGCAACAGGAATCAAGAGGGAGGAGACGTTCCATTATGTGCGGCCCCGAGGAGTCCCCTCGCTTTGTTTGCTAAGGAATAGGCGTTGTGGTTCTCTTCCTCGTTTTTTTTTTTTTTTTTTATATATATAAAATAAATAAATGGGAAAAAATTTATATCAATAGAGAGAAATCGTTGTTTTACTCTTATGAAATAATTTATTAGTTTCACTAATATTTCCAATAAATAAAATAAAATTAAGGTTTAATTTATTTACATTTTTGGCTGGCCAAATGACCAACCTTTTTTGAAGTGCGGACCACTTTTTCCGTAAAAAAACCGCTGAGGTCCAGTGAATATGTAAACCTATATATTGGCTTATATAATTTTTTTTTCTTAGACGTCCGCGGCCCAGTTCCAATAAGCCCGCGTCCCACGGGTTGGGAACCGCTGATATAGGCTATTATATTATGCAAAATCTAAGTGTTTGCTGGCTTCCTGCGGACGATCAACATCCCATCCATCCAGAAGTTAGCTGAGCTTGGTATTGCAATGGCAATGATCTTGGAGGTTGTTCTTTCTTCTTGCAAGGAAGAACGCAGGGTTTTGAACAATTAATTTATAAATATGAATAAATTTTTTCAGAATAATGAATAGGAAAAATGTATAAAATAATTTCGATAAAAATATAGTCTAATCGGCTCATTTAGAAAATGCTCTGCCCTCGGGCTTTGTGTAGTGACTAGCGTGCTGGCCTTGTATACCAAGAGTCGCGGGTTTGGATTATATTTAAGCCATTTGAATAACAAATGGATTAAATGGACCCTGTTACGCATTAGAGTGTCAAGCGCCAGGTACCGAGATGTGAGAAAATTAACATTAAATATATATTAATAAAAAATTGTTACCTTCAGTCTTAAATGGCCTAAGTTGCCAAAAAGACTGTGTATGTGTGTGTGCATGGGAGTGTGAGTGGGAAAAAAGTGTGTGTGAGGGTTTAAAAAAAAAAAATGCTCTCCATAATTTGTTGATAATACTGACAGTTTTTTCTTGCTGCTTGTTAAATGAAAAAAAAAAAAAAAAAAACTTTTACTTATGTTTTTTTCTAAAAATGTTGTTTATAATTGGATAAAGGAACGCATAAAGGAACCAAGCTCCAAATTGAGTTAAGACCGACATCTTGTAGGGGAAAAGATTGTGTGTGTTTATTTAAATCACAACATTATTACTCTGTGCACTTTTTTTGTATAAAACAAGAAAAAAGTCATTGCCATTGGGTTTGTTTTCAAGTGTACAAATGAAATGCCTTTTATCTCAGATTTAGGTTAATGGCGCTTGGTTCCTTTATGAATAACAATTAGGAACCGACCGAATATTCGGTTTCGGTTACTTTCGGCCAGTTTCGGCCAAAAATCATGGTTTCGGCCAAAAAGTGGCCGAACCTTTCGGCCCTAATAACAATTGAAGATAAGCATATATTTTCCTATTTTCTTTGGCTGGAGAGGTCTATATTATTGATAATATAGGCTGTAGGCAACCAGGACGAGAAATAAAACGTTATTTTATTTTAATGAGCTCGGCGACGTTTCGGGTGCTAATCGCCCTCTTCCTCAGAACCTGGTCGACATTTTTTATTTTTAGAAAAAATATACAATATACAACACATTGCAGATACAAAAATAGACAGTATTAAATAATTTTTTTTTCCTTTTTTACTTATTGAGCAGATCTCAATTATAACAATAAGGCGTCATTCATTGAGATATTTTTAACATTTAGATTACAATGTATAATTCTAAAAAACAGGTATGCTTTGGTTCTCGTCCTGGATGCCTAAATAGTATCAAAAATATAGTTGTTTATAATAATTTTTTATTCATGGCTCTGAATTTATATTATTATGTATCCAAATTTTATGTATTTAATATTGTAAATACAATAAATTTGAAGGTCTAAATGGCACCGCGAAAATTAAGAAAAAAACAAAAACAGGTTCGGCAATTTTATTATTCTAACATAACTATAAACATACTTACTTATACATGATAATGGGCATTTCGAGTTTAGCATTAGTTCAAAACTTTTATTTGTAAACAAAAAAAAACTTTTTTTTTAAATTAACATAAATGCTAATCCCTGCAATGCCTCGCCTAGTCCGGCTTCATTAAGTCTGGTTTGAATTTACCCAATAAAAAATTGTTTTTTTTTTTACTTGAAAAACAAAAAAAAACAAAAAAAAATTTTATACTAAAAAAGTTTTTAAAAGTTTAAAAACAGGAAACAAATTTTCTTTGGAACCTACTTAATGGAGTTCCTCGATTAATTCAGCCTCAACTCGACTTTTCAAAGCAATCCTGTATAATTATATTAAACTAACAAATTTTGCCTAATATCTTATAAAAACATTTACCTCTAACGTTTTAATTAGTGACGAAGCGTGGGACAAAACATAGGTAACAAAAACATTTTTATTTTATCTGATTAAATCCCCAGTCTTCTGAACATTGGATTATTATTCTAAAGTCTATTGACGTTTTTGATTCATTAATTTAAATCTGTGAAGCATAAATGATAATTTATAGATTTTAATAGTAATTAATAAATGGACCGTTTATTTTGAAAGTGGTTTAAGTCCATTTTCTGTTGTTTCGAGAAAATGAAAGGTTGGCATATCTGTTAATTTAAAAATCTATTCTTAGGCAAATGATATGAAGTCTGGCTATGTTTCTACTGATTTATCAATATGTAATTTGTTTATATAAATTTGTTTTAGGCGAATTTGACTAAACAAGCTGCAAATGCACTTATACCACTTTCAAAATTATCCAATTGTAAAAATCGTTGAATTTCAATTTTGAAATATCAATTATCACTTGAAATATATTTCAAATTAATGCGATTTCGTTTACAAATAATATGTCATAGACACGTTATAAAATAGAAGTCGTATTTTTATTTTAGACATTCATTGCATTGTTCAAATGACAAGATATTCGTAATATTTACTTATGCTTTGTATGTGGCAATGTTTTGAAATATTCCTTATGCACCGGAGGTATATATAACTGCTTAATATATTTATATTTTTCATAAGTAATAGGCAATGGCCTCTTGGTACATGTACAAAGGCGCCAGGGCGATTTTTTCAAATTTTAGCATCTTTCAGGACGTGTTTGAATAAATTTACAATTTTAAATTCTTTGTCCTTCTTCAATTTTTTATATAAAATAGTGTATGGTGCACTTTTGAGAAATCTCATCCAATATATCAATATTTGCAACCATTCACATTTTCTCCATTAGTGTTCTTATCTGTTTTTACTTTCTGTTACCCTAAATATAAAATATATAGAGCGAGAAAGTATTGCGATGATGTCAAAAATTTATGTCGAGATTTTGATGGATGTATATATGGTTTTGAGGTCCCCTGAGTAAAAAAAAATGGGTCCCGCAAATTGGTCTGTGTGTGTGTGTGTGTGGGTGTGTGTGTGGACATTTTTAACCATGAAAGAAATGAGCAAGAAGGTTGAAATTTTATATTTAAATTAAACACCCACCTAGGGACGTAAAAATAAGCTTTTAATCAAAATCGGCCAAAAAGTACTAGTACTTTACTGATGTACTTTTTCAGGTTTTTTTTCGATTTTCTCAAAATTCGCTCCAACGATTTTGATTAATATTCAAAAATCAATTATTTTTTAGATACCTTGGCACGTAAAAAAAATTTTTTTTCAAATTGTACTGATAAAGACTCTCGCGTATAAGAGAATAAAGATGTTGGAAAAAGGAGAGATAGACGTTAAATTTCTTAAAGATAAGAACATCCATCTCCCTTTGCAAAATGCCGCCCACTTTTTTTTCTGTCTCCATTTTCATATATAGGCCTAATATCACTCTCCACTTTAGATGCTCCTAAAGCTGCCGTTCATAGCAGGCAAATTTAAAAAAATGTTATTCAATATGATTTTTTTATTAATCTTTAATAGAGTTAATGTTTTTTATTTGAATTATAACTCAAACATTAATGCGTTATTAAATGGAAGACATTAGGCTACAAATTTGTAAATCGTTGATGTCATTTAGACACTGATAATAATATTGATATTTATTTTAGATTAATTAGTAGACTAATCAATATTAATAATCAAATAATTTTTTTCAAAACTTTAATAGATAGTGTTGTAAGAAAAGAAAAATCTGGTGTGATTGATTGCACCTGCTCTGTGATTGTCACACCAGATTTTTTGTGTCAGCCTATATTTAGTTTCCGACAATAAAGATCAAATTTTTGACATGAATCCAGTACTTTCTCTCTTTATATATACATATAGGTAAGAGAAAGTAAAAATTAAAATATTAGGTTGCCCAAAGGTGGGCTGTCCATCTAGTACCTATAATATAATAAATTGCCAAGATTAACAATTTTTTATTTAAGGATTAAAAAGGTTAAAGACCATAGTGCGTTTTATTTTTTTGATCCTTAGTTTTATTCAATAGATTATTATTATTTAACGTTTTATGAATATTCACGAAAATGTCTCATTTTCTTACAAGAAATTATTTTTTTTTATTACGGATCTTTAAAGGCAATTTGCGTTGCTCTATAATATACTAACTATTCTAATTACCTACTCTTAATAGCCTCCAAAACTCCTAATAATGATAGTGATAATATCAAAAATGTATGATATAATAATAATAACGACTTCTTCTTTCGTGATAAAAAGGCTCAGCTAGAATCTGCTTTAGAGCAAAAGAGAAAGAAAGAGATATCTATAATCAAAATACAAAAAAAAAGTGAATAAATTTATATTAGTTGAAGAAATTTAATTTGAAAATCATCTAATTTTGTTTTTTTAATTTTAGATGGAATGATATATCATTATTCTTGTTTTGAATGTGAATAAATTAAATATAAATGCCCTGGCGTATAAAAGATTTTTAATTCCTTCTTTTTATATTAGAGGATTAAGACTAAATAAATTTCGACAAGTAACTAATTAAGTGCGTGGCGACCATGAACTTGACGAGCTAAGACTAGAACTTCCTATATTTCGGATCCCCCTCCCCCTTCCATTTACCAAGCATGAGGTCTATGAATTTCTTTTTGGCTTCTTAGGCCATATAGACTTGAACGATACTTAATATTATAATTACGTTATATATTGGGGTCGAGGTAGATTTATTTATAGTCTATAAATTCATTAGTTTTTGCTGGCTTACTGTAAGATAGGCAACCCAAGTGACCAACTCACTTGTATGAATTTCTCTATCCAGACCTATCGTAACGTACGTACCAACGTTTTTAAAACCAGAGAACAACTATGAGTGTTGAACGGCTTTTTACTTTTTGAAAAAATCTCATTAATGAAAAAAATTATCAAATGATTAAAAAAAAAAAAAAGGATTTTAATTAGTGGGCCAGTGGTTTCCAAACTTACCACGCCTCCCTTAAAAATAATTAATCATAATTTCTTCTTCTCCCCCCCCCCCCCCCCCCATATTATATAAGTAAATAATAATACAAACAAAAATTTTTATTTCCAAAAAATATAAATTAATATAACATTTTTTTTTTATTTATTTTATTTATAAAACTTTCAATCTTTTGCAAAATTGCTAGCTGTGGCTAATATTCGCGCCTCCCCTTAGGCTAGTCCGCGCCTCAGTTTGGAAATCGCTGGTTTAAGCCATAAAATCTTGGGGAAAACATTTTTTGGAATGTAGGTAATTTTTTTCAAATTTGGAATGCTTAACTTTTATAAATTTCATGCCTCCATTTAAATATAATTATATTACCTTATCAATTTAAAATACAAATATTTTAAAAAATTTTCAAAAAAAAAAAAAAAAAATTTGAGGATATTCGGTGCCCCCCCCCCCCCAGGGGGCAGAGAGAAGAGCATTTGCCCTCCTCAAGGTTTTGGAATAAAATAGTAAATTCTGACTGTAAGTTTACATTCAAACAAACTCAGACTCTCTCTTTATAAAAAGTATAGAAGATACAGGGTCTGTAAATATATATAAAAATATAGAGGTATATATATATATATATATATGTATAAAAATTGAGTAGCACAGGAAGCAAAAAACTTTTTTTTTGCCCCCTCAAGAAAAAACTGAAATGACGTCACTCTGCCTCCTCCCCCCAAATTAATTCTATTTGAAATTTGGATCGAAAAATCCTTTAGCGGTTCGGTCAGTTTAATTCTTTGCCTTTTAAAAATCAAAGAAAAAGGCATTTAAGCTTATGGAACAATGAATTTTAATAATTTAGACAAAGTTCAAAATACATATGCCAAAAGCAAATTTTTAGTTTTTCATATCTATTAGTTTATTATTAATTAAACCTAAATGAATTTGCAGGAAATCTATTGTATATTGAGAATATACTTTGGTAGTAGGAAAAAAATTATTTATTTTGACTGAACTGGAGAAAGAAATGAATATCGGAAAATCATTTTTATGAGCTCTTAAAAATATAAGTTTTGAGGAGATGTTGGAACCGCTCAGAATCCCCTCTTAGTAGCCAAGACCATAATAGAAAGTGTATTTGGGATGTATAAAGAGATTCGAGCGAAACAAGACACGTGCTGCTACCTATGGAGTAAATGATGAACTAAGAGCTAAAGCTTTAAAGCTTTTCAGCATTTTTAATCAATTTCAATTAATACTATTTATGAAAATTTAGACAGTTTTTAAATATAATGTCATTATATAAAAAATATTTAAAAAATTATTAGAAATTTTCAAAATCAATAATATTTTTTCATCTTTCCGGCGCCACTTTTAAATTAAATAAAACAATCTAAGTTTTTTTAATCTTTAGTATAAGCAAGGGCGGATACAGGGGGGGGGGGTAAAGGGGTACCCCCCCCCCGAGATTCGAAAAAAATACCTTTTTTTCGCAAAAAAATTTATTTTTAATGTAAAATTTTTAAAATTAATACTTAAAAATTTGATGTGTATTTATATTCTGGCAAACAAGTACAGAATGCGCTTTTAAATTACCGAAATTAGAAAAAAAATAGTGTGCTGTGCGACGAGTCACACCAGATTACCCCCCCCGCCGAGAAACACCTCTGGATCCGCCCTTGAGTATAAGTAAGAAAAATTTTACCAGTTTTTAATTAAAATTAGATGTCAAAAAATTTTCGCCAGTCTGCGAAATATAGAGGAATATGACTAGACGAAAATACCCATGGAAGGGAAGACACCGAAAATGGCCATGTCTTGGTCTGAGGTAATTTAAGAAGAGCAATCTTTGAAGATCAAAATTGTAGATTGCTTTAATACCCAGTAATTACAAAGATTTATAAAGAGGGCTTAATTAGGGATACGGAAAAAGTATCGATACTTACTAGTATAGAAACTTTTGATCCGATACTAGTACTTTTTTTCGATACTTTACTCATATGAGTGCTTGATTGCCGGTATCGAATGAAAAGTACTCATTCAAAAATAATTTTTTTTTTAGGTCTTTTCGGCATCTTAGGCCATATAGACTTTAAACGTTTCACAAAATAAAATAAATAAGAATTTAACCAAGAGACGTTTTAGCTAAAACGGATCTTATTTTGAATTTTCAAGATTTAATTACAATTCTGCAAAGAATATCTTTTATATTTTTTTTTTTTTTTTTGCTCGAGAAAAATCTGGTGTGGCTGACTGCACTGCACTCAACTATCTCTTACCTTCGACAATTGTGTTCTGTGCTTGTTACACGAGATTTTTTGTGTCAACATATCCTTAGTTTTCGACAATATATTAGAATTCAAGATATAAAATTTAAATACATAAATTATATTTTGTTACCATGGCATCTACTTTTCCTAAGAAGTACAAAATTGGGCTTCAAATAATTTTGTCTACAAAATAAGATTATAGACCTACATTTAGATACTACAGAGCATCTAAAATGTAATTGATTTTTAAACAAATTCTTTAACGAATTGTTAACGAAAAGTTAAAGCCAATTGTGAGAAAAATAAAAAAAATTGAAAAAATACATCAATAAAGTACTAGTACTATTTGGACGATTGGAATGAAATTCCTGCCCATGCTTGGGACATGAATACTTAGCTAAAGTATAAAATTTGAGTGTCGAGAGTTCTTTCCTTATTGAATTATTAAATTTAATCCACATTTTTTGATATTTAAGTTGAAATTCATTCAAATGATTGTGAAAATGACGTCAAATTCAAGCTAAAGGGAATCGCCTCCTTTTAATGGCAATTTCAAGAAAAGCAATAAAACAGGCATTTAAAAGCAATAAAATCTCTTTCAGAGAAATTTTCATAAATATTATGTTTTGATATTTTAACTGGAATCGATCTTCTTGAAATTTAAGATTTTTTCACAATAGATTAAATTAATTTCAAGTGAAATATCAAAAAATGTGGGTTAATGGGAATTACTCAAAAACGAAAAAACTCTCGATACTCAAATTTTATACTTAAGCCAAGTACCTATGTCGCAAGTATTTCAAGAAATTTCAATCACATCGGCCAAAGGGTACTAGTACTTTACTGATGTATTTTTTCAGTTTTTTTTCGATTTCTCAAAATTCGCTCCAACGATTTTGATTAAAATTCAAAAATCAATTATTTTTTAGATACTCTTTAAAAAGTAGCCTATATCAATAAAACTTTACGTGAAAATAGTTTAAGTACACCTTACGCTGCGATTCAACCCAGGAGGGGAGAGGGAGGATTGATCCTCCAGGAGACCCTGGCGATCATTACTCTGAGGAAGGGGGCATATATCGCACTGATCTTCCGGTGTAATACTCATATTTAAAAACATACTCGATACTTACTCGCATCGATACTTTCCTATCGATACGATACCAAGTACAAGTATCGATATTTTATTTTCGGTACCACATCCCTAGGCTTAATAGTTTGTTTTTGCCTGCTGGATGATAGGCACCCGAAATGGCCAATTAAATTCATCAGTTCACTTGTTAATGATTTTTTTTCCCTCACGACTGCTAAGGCCATAAATATTTCATAAATTTATATATAACCGATGACTACCGGTGGACGTTCAACAGGCCTATTCCACCGGATCACCCACCCTAGGTTTTGCCGACTTGATAAAATGAGTTTATTAACCCTAAGAAAATAATTAGTTAGTGGCTAAAGAGAAAGCCAAAGCAAATAATTATTTTACGAAAAAATTTTGAGCTCAGATAAGACTGGATTACAATCTCGGCATGAAATGTTAAAATAATCTTGGTCACTAAATCACAGCAAACCATTTCCATCCATGATGTAATAAATATATTTTAAATATAAAATTAAAAATAATAATTTCATTTGTCCTTTAAAAGACGAAAAAAAAAAAAACACTGCGAATTACGATGTAATGACAATCGTAATTTCATTTAACGACATGTTAGCAAAAATGAATTGCACGAGTGGATTAAATGAGACAGAATAATTGAACTTGATTCGAATCGAAGTAAAGGTGGAGCTTTTCAATTCAGTGAATGTTGACGAATTAAAGATTTCAATCAATTGAAAGAAAATGAATTTCTTTTTTTAAATTTTTTAGATTATTTATTTTTTTTTTTTTACAACGCTTTTTCAAAAGTTACAGTATATTAAATTAAATTCCAGGTGGAACATTTTTTTGGTTCCATAAATCAAACAGGACTATTTGTATAAGAAACAACGTTTCGGCCACTCATTCTGTGGCTTTCTTCAAATACAAATTCAGATGCAATCACATAGCCTCTTACATCTAGCGAAATACAGTGTTAAGGATAATACAGTGATTCCCAAACTGGGGGCGATTGCCCCAAGTGGGCGATTTGTGTTATCAGGGGGGCAATACATTAGTGGGGGGCGATGAGTTTTCAAAGGGGAAAAAATTATTAGAGTTTACTAAAATTTAAAAGAACAAAACAAAGAGGAAAACCTATTTACAGGAGAGTCAGGATAGAAGAGGACAAAATATTGCCATAAAAATAAAATAGTCTGAAGATAATTCCAATTTAGAATTGAAACGTCACTTTTGTTTTCATTAAATAAAGATTGACCATTTTTGTTATTTTCTTCATAAAAATGAAATTATTATTAGATTTTTAAAAGGTTTGGGTGGAGATAAATAATAAAAATCTTGCCTAACTACTCCTTTTCAAATAAATTTTTGCCATTAATTGTGGTTTATTTTAGTTACTAGGCCTAATTAATAATACAATTTAACTAAAAAAAATTTCATCGTTTCAATCACTCTTTCTGCAGCTGTTGTATTTATTCCCTTTGAAAAGAAAACGTTATCTGAGGAACTTGATTCATTTTTAACTTTGAAATAAAATACTTTTTTTTGTTAAAATTTTTAAATCATGTTTTGTACGTAAATACAGATGCAGATCACATAATCCATGAATTTGATTCATTTAAACCATGTAAATTTGTACAGCTATATTAAGGTATATTTCTGTAAAATGCATAAAATGATTATAGAGCTAAGGATAAAGTTTCATTGGTTGTTTTTATATGGGCCTACGGTTGTTTAAAATAATAAAACTGCTTTATTATTTATATTTTACTTCAAATTAAAATTAGGCATACAATGAAAATGAAAGGGGGGGGGGGGGGGATAGGTGTTAGACAACCTCCAGAAAGGGACAATGGGCCAAAAAAGGTTGGGAACCACTGGTTTAATATATTCAAAAAATATAATGGTCGAACAACGTATCAAATACGCAGTTTAACTGAAAACAAGTATTTTTATCTAAAAAGCTTATTTCTAATTGGAAGTCCGAACCCGCGACGTTCGGTATAGAAGGTACACAGGCTACCAACTACTCCATGCCCCGTGGGCTATATTTAATGTTACTTGCACAATTGGCAGCAAAAATAAATAATCCAATAAAAACAAAAAACTTTAATGTTGATTTTCTCAAAACTCGATGATTGGTCTTTGACACACCATTGCATAACAGGGTCCAATTAAAGTCAACTATTTTCAACCTGCGGGGAAAAGTGTGCTTCAAAAGAGTTCAAGGGTAAAATGAGAATATACATTTTTAAGAGCATCAAAAAAATAATTGAATTTTTAATTTTAATCAAAATCGTGGGAGCTTGCTCAGGGGCCCACATTTTGTGGGTACGTGGATGGCGACCACGAGCTGTCCTAGCTGGGACTGGCGGTACTTCTTTTCTTTCCATGCCAGTCTCTTTCTTTCTATATTTTCAACAGACGTCAGACCGTGTGACTGGCCGGTCTGTTCTATTCCTTCCGGTCGCAAAAATCCCATCCGCCGAACCCGCACTTCCGCCGACCCCTCACCATGGGAATAATAATGGCGAGGATAGAAGAAAAAAAGAAGAATCAAAATCGTTGGAGCGAATTTTGTGAAAATCGAAAAAAAAAACTGAAAAAGTACATCAGTAAAGCACTTTTTGGCTGATTTTGTTCAAAATCTTCGTGTCACTTCCCAGGGGGGTACCTAACTTGAATATAAAATTTCAACCTGTTAGCTATTTTCGTTCTTGATATATTTTGTTCACAGATGAATGCATCTTCCAAAACCTTTAATAAGTCACCAACAAAGGTTTTCATCAAAAGATTTGACTAAAAATGCTACATTTCCATTTTTTGCATTAAAAAAATTAAGAAATGCGCTTCAAAAAAATTTATATCAAATGAATCATCCAATTGAAACAAATAGGAACAGGGTGTCCTTAGGGTTTAATATTAAAAAGTATTTTTTTATTTTTGCAAAACTGAAAACTTATTTCCAAATAATAATAATAATAGGTGTATCTCTAAAATGCAATACCAATTTAGTCAAGCCTACTTATTGTTTATTTTTCACAAAAAAAAGAGAATGATTCTTTTCTTAAAATGGGAAATTTTCGAAACGCACATATCTAATTATGAACTTATTTCCTACTTGAGATGCTATCATTGAGATATTAATCCAGCTCTCCGATACGATACCAAAAATCAGTATTAAAATTATCATAATAACACACAAACATTTCCCATAGAGAAATAAACATATATCCATACATTTATCTAAGGAAGAGGTGAAAAAATGGATAAATATAATGGTGTAGTTACCTAATCATAGTGGTAAATAGCCTTGATAATAGTAGCTATATGAGTGAGATATTGAAAAAGAAGGATATTATTTACTGTTTGTTAAGGCGTGGGAAGAGGGGAGTAATCATGTTATTCTTTTGCAAATGGACATTTCTCAAGCGAAAACAAGGATGGTGGGGGGATGACGCTCGTTAATCACCTGCCCTGAAGGGCCACAGAAAAAATTGCCCTGAACCCTCCCCGAGGACTCATTGTCCTGTCGTTTTCACGGGTCATCGAAATGGAGAAAAAGAGAGAGAAAAGCTTACCTGGATTTAACACAAAAAGTAACCTCAAATGGATTAAGTGAGGGCATTCTAAATGAAATTAAAACTTAATTAAAATGAAATCATAAGAGTAATGGTTAATTCCAGGAGGAGTGGCTGAATATATATTGAGTAGTGAGGGTATCCAGGCAGCCAGAAAAACAATAAAGAAAATTAAATTTGTCTTTATTTATTTCATATACTTTTGTCTACGTTTCGGCCGATATTCCGGCCTTCATCAGGACAAATGTTATTTGCCTCGAGCTTATACAGGCCCTTGGCAACTCCTCCACTATTGAACCAGAAGTCATGCCATCCGACGAATGTTCACTCAAACACATTGCCAGGAGTTGCCAAGGGCCTGTATAAGCTCGAGGCAAATAACATTTGTCCTGATGAAGGCAATATCGGCCGAAACGTAGACAAAAGTATATGAAATAAATAAAGACAAATTTAATTTTCTTTATTGTTTTTCTGGCTGCCTGGATACCCTCACTACTGAAATCATAAGATTTTCATATGAAATCTTTTTGGCTTTTCGTTTCATATCTCTTTGTTAGGACTTTTAGGATTATTTTTATTTATTTTTTTGTTGTGTTTATTAAAGCTTTTATGGTTTGAAATATTATTATTAGAAGAATTTTTAATTATAGACTACATTTTTGTATTAAATATTTATTAAAAATTAAAAATATCACTTGAGCCGGAGCAAGTGCACAGTACTTGATAACGGCTGCAGAATAAGCAGTCGAAACGTTGTACAGTATTTATATATTTTTCATTTTTAATAAATATTTAATACAAAAATGTGGTCTATAATTAAAAATTCTAATAATAATATTTTTTGGTTTTTAACTTTCGTCATTCAGTCAATTAGTATTATTTTATGAGGCACTTTGTTTTTGCTTTGTTTTACTATAAATATTATATTGAATATAAGCTTATATGGACCCTGTTATGCAATGGTGTGTCAAAGACCAAACATCGAGTTTTGAGAAAATCAACATTAAAGTTTTTTGTTTTCATTGGATTATATATAATTTTTCTTGTCAATTGTGCAAGTAACATTAAATATAAATTTTTTTAGAGCATATTTCATAAAAAATACTATTAATTAAAACATTTGAAACAATATTCCGTGCTTAACTCAATTTTGAATTTTTTTGGTCTTTGACACACCATTGCATAACAGGGTCCATATAGGGTATGTATAAATCAAGGGCGGATACAAGGGGGGGGTAAAGGGGGTAATTACCCCCCTCCCGAGATTTGAAAAAATACCTTTTTTTTCGCAAAAAAATTTATTTTTAACGTAAAATTTTAAAAATTAACACTTAAAAATTTAATTTGTATTTATATTCTGGCAAACAAGTACAGAATGCGCCTTTAAATTATTGAAATTAAAAAAAAATAGTGTGCTGTGCGACGAGTCACACCAGATTACCCCCCCCCCCCGAGAAACACCTCTGGATCCGCTCTTGGTATAAATCGAGTATACTCTAAAAATGATTATCTCAAAAACTATTCATAATTGGAAAAAAATCTTTTAAGAATAAAAATTCTTTGAATTTTTAAAAATGTATATTCTCATTTTGTCATTGAAATCTTCAGAAGATCACTTTGGGGTGACTCTTGTACTTCATAGGAAGGATAGGAGAAATGGTTGCCATGGTAACAAAATATAAATATTTCCCCATACTTATAAATTTTACATCTTGAATTCTAATTTAATATATCGGCGGAAACTAAATATATGTTGATACGAAAAATCTGGTGTAATAAGCACAGAACACAACTTTCGATTACTGAAGGGAAGAGAAAGTTGAGTGACAGTCACACCAGATTTTTTAGAGTCCTGATCCATTTTATACTTTTTTTTTTTTTAATTTTGGTCAAATGCTATTTTAAAATTTCACCAGCCAAGGTCGGATTATTTTTTCTGAATTATTTATAGAAGAACCTAAGGATAAATAGAAAAAAGTCAAAATAGAATTCGATTTTTAATAATGATAAAAAAAAAATATAGAGATTATTATTTTCCTTGAATTAATTATTTTCACGGTGCTTTAGATTAAAATAAAAACTAATTTAATGTCATACATAAATTTAATTTTTTTATTCTAAATATAGTAATTAAATAATGTTTCATGTTAAAAATATCTTTAAGCATGAATTAATAATTTTGTAGAGCAGACTGTAATTATAAATATTTTCTCACTCTCTGAGCTTCACAGATTTTTACAATAATATCTAATCACATCGCAATAATAATAATTATAAGTTTTTTTCCCAAAAATAAGTAGATTTTTTTCTTGAATAAGAAACAAAATCTATTATTAAAATATTTTCTAGTAGTAATATCTACTCAGACCGATGAATATTTATTTAAATCATTTGGACATCAAATGGTATAAACAAATGTCTTTGGACCTCCATATATATTTATATAATGTTAGTATTGCTAAAAGTCTATGGTATATGGCTTAAGATGAAACAACTGCCCTCGGGCTTGGTAGCGTGCCTACCTTCTATACCGAACGTCACAGGTTTCGACCCCAGGCAGTCCGATGATTTTATTTAAGCCATTTGGATACCAAATGGTCAAGATTCTCCCAAAAAAAAAGATCTAACCGGATCTGCGGATCGGATCACTAATCCTTTTTAAAGGATTTTATATTTTTTTTCCTTTTTTGTTTTTTTTTGATATTGCCTAACGAATAGGGGTAAGTTGAGGGAAGATCACTTCAGATTTTTTGGACTCAAGAATCTTTTAACTTATTTTATATATTTTTTTAACTGTATATCATGTTTTACATACTTAGGCTAAATCCAGGAAACACTGAAGAAAATTGTATATATTAAAATATAGTCTGAGATATATTATTTATTATACAAGCGATGATTGATAATCAAAAATTTTACAGTTTAAAGGTAAGCCCATGAATAAACAGCACCCTTATCTTATTGCTTGTATCTCTAAGGTTTTGTGATTGATGTCAGTTGTTAATAGTGAAATTAAAATAGCTTGTTTAGACCCGCTAATGGGGGAGTGTGCTGATTTCGGGTCAAAAGTCAGAGCTGCTAGTCACCAAGGCATTAATCAAAGCTCGTGAGATGTCCGTCTCCGCCCCCTTTCTTCTCTATCTCTCTCTCGATAAATTTTGATGATGGGCATTAACACTCTACCAATAATCAATAAAGTAGGTGTATTAAAATTTTAACTATCTAAAATTTTGTTTCTGTTTTCACGAACAAACAATCTGTAAAAATTTTAGTTTATTTAAAGATAATATAAAATAAAATAACTGTAACTACTTCCTATAAATTAATATAATTAAATAGAAAATTTTGGAGGCAAGGAATATGATCAGAAATCCAGAAGAAATAATTAATAATTTAATGAATTAATATCGAACAGTTGGAGAGCTTTGTTTAAATAGCGCTACATATAAATATATCGTTTAATATAAAATTTTATATCTCTGAGAAAACATGACAAATTTGAAGTTTTATGTTACGGTAAGAATCGTATTAAAAAAGCTGTAATATGAAGCCTGTCTCCGGCTCTGGACCAAATCTCGTAATAATCCGTTGAGTGGAAAAAGATTTATTCTCAAATGTTGGCCCTAAATAACGTATTTGTTTCTCAGGAGATTTCCACCTCTTTTCATAGTCTATTTTCTAAAATTAGAAAAATAATTTTTTTATTTTCTAATAAATTATATCTACTTATATCAATGGAATATTGAAATCAAGATTCTTTCAACTATAAGTCATATTTCAGTTTAATCAGAGTTGTCCATTTTTAATTTTTCTTATCTATGAAGACCGAAAAGAGGTAGGAGATTGAAATTTGAAATTTAAATTAGTTACTCCCCTGGCACGTGATACGAACCTTTAAACAAAATCGACTAAAAAGTACTAGTTCTTTACTGATGTTTTTTTTTCAGCTTTTTTCAAAATTGGCTCTAACAATTTTGATTAAAATTCAAAAATCAATTAAATCTATATCTTAGATGCTTATTAAAATTTATATTCTCATTTTGATCTCAAAATTGTTTGAAGCATACCTTTCTCTCGTACTTCATAGGAAGATTATCAAAGAAAAGAGATTGTGGGTTGTGCGAACAGTCACACCAGATTTTTTATTGTTCTCTCACAGTTTAAATAAAAAAGTCCATCTAAAATTGGAAACTTGGATGAGAAATTTCTATTCTATGAGTAGCCTATTTTTTCTATTTCTTTGAACATGGAGAAACCCAAAAACATCTCGTTCCCCTCTCCCCCCCCCTCATCTTTTCCCCAGATATCAAAAAAATAAATGGATAAAAATTTAGAGAGAGAATATACTGTAGGTATTAAATTTTTAAACCCTGTTAGAAATTATAAAAATCAGGGGTATAAATACCCCCACAGACTCCACATTGCGGAGGGGGGGGGGGGCGCAGAGACACCGGCCCATAAAAATATATAAAAGAATTAAAAAATATGGGGATTGACTTCCCCGAGACTTTCTCGTATATTCTTTTGGAATTACGTCTGGGTGTGTGTGTGAACACGATTGCTTAAAAACCAAAGCAGCTAGATCGATGAAATTTGTTATATGCTCCTTACACTAAAATTGTAGATTTCTATCAACTTTTGGAGTAAATACGTCACTTGGAAGTAGTACTTTACTTAAAAAGTTTTTTCAAAAATTTTGAAATTTTCAATTTTTTTGTTATATTATGATAAAATACTCTATTTTAAAAGTTTTTATTCTTTGACATTTTTACGAAAACTGAATAGTTTTTGAAATAATCAAAGAAGAAATAGAAAATATTCGTTAATTTTGATAAAAAATCAAAACAAAATCATACAGGTGTCATTAAAAAAGGGCAAATATAAACAAATGAATTTGTTTCACTATACGAGAAAGAAAAATAAAATGTACAGTATTAAACACATCAAAATAAATTTTACAGTTCAATAAGATATAAAACTGTTTCATAAATAACAAATGTTCAACAGTAAATTTTTTCTGGGGTATATGGGTAGCGCTGATTCAAGAAAAATGCCAACATTTTTGCACCATCAGGGATTGTTTTAGAGACAGAGAAAAATAAATTTTAATAGAAAATTTGTTTTTAAGTGGCTCTAATTTTGAATTTTCTAGATTTTTTTAAAGAGTTAAATATTTTTTAAAATAATAAAATGGATTAAAACTTTTGGAATTCCTCCATATATTAACCATTTTGTTTTTTAATTTTTTTTTGCAGGTGGGGGGGGGGGCGACATTCGTATACCTGCGGGGTGGGGGCACCAATGTAAAATATATATATTGTTTAAAATGTATTCATTTAGGAAAGAAAGGGAATAAACTCCTAGTTTGTCAGCTTTCCTCCCCAAAAATCTTTTGATATTTTTAGCACGGTCCTGGAAGATGCTGATCTATTTTATTTATCAAGCCAGTTATTTAATAGATTGAAAATCAGTTATAGCCCTATAATATGACAGAAGTATCGAAAGTTATTTTGAGAGGAAGTAGAAATGTGTGCCAGAAAAATTTTGACTTTTTTAAAATGACAAAAAATTTTCCGATTTTAATTGGCATCATTGAATGAATTCGTTCGGGTTTTTAATTTAAAAAAAAGTAGATATTTATTTTATCTAATCAAAACAATCGTCCTCAAAAAGCATCATCAAATATTTATATTTGTACATATTAAACCTAGTTTGATTTAAAAATTTATTTATGATCTATCAGAAAGAAAATTTAATTATTATGACTGTAATTTTTTTTTTTTTTTTTTTAACTCATAAGTGACAGCACTGGTTCGTTTATAAAAAAATAAATTTGAGAATTTCTCTTCCATGTTTTATGTGCACAATAATAGAAGTAGAGGGTTGATTATCATAAGATCTTAATAGGTTTTAATTTGTTTAATAAGGTGGCGTTATTGGGCATAAGCATGCATGGCGATTCCGGATATGGTGCCCCCCCCTGGGGCCCTTTTTGGGGCGGAGAGGGCGTCGTCTCAGACCCAATACCAAACGCCCATTAAGGCGGAGTCTCTCTTTCTCTCCTCTCTCTCTCTCTCTCTCTCTCTCTGCTCTCTTTTACCACAACTAGAACAAACTCACGCATATGTTGTTATACAAGAGCTAAGCATTATTCAATCCTCCATTCATCATATTGAGAGGATTCTTTAAAAAAAAAAAATTGTCAAAAACTTTATCTTTTCAACGATAATTTATCATGCGACAAGAAAAGTGAAATAAATTTTCTTTTTATCAAAGAGAAAATAAAATATGAATAATAAAATTGATAAAGAGAGTTCATGTAGTTTTATGTTGTTGAGTTTCGAAAATATAGGCTACTTGTATATAAATTATATGGTGAAGCAAAAAAAAAGTCAGGGATTATAAACAAAATCAAGAGTGTCTGGATTAAAGTTAAAAGTTTTTATTACAATATTTCTTTTTAAATCAAGTCTGAAAAAGTTAGCAACCGACATCCTCTCTCGTAGCAGAAATGTATTTTTTTTTTTATTTCTTTTCGGCATCTTAATTCATGGAGAACAGAAGCCCCCCAAACTTATTTGTCTCGTAGACCACTTGCCATGTTTTTCGGTTTTGAGTACGTAGACCCTCTGATTAGCATTTTTGAAAATTCATCACTTCAAATGTGTTTTGACTGAAGTCTAACTGTAGTGAGAAGAAAAAAAATCTGGTGTGAATGTCGCAAGAGAAAGTTGTGTTCTGTGCTTGTCACACCAGATTTTTTTGTGTCGACATATATTTAGTTTCCAACAGTATGGTACATTCGAATTTCAAGATGTAAA
The DNA here is from genome assembly GCA_023213315.1 of Euborellia annulipes. Classification (NCBI taxonomy): domain Eukaryota; kingdom Metazoa; phylum Arthropoda; class Insecta; order Dermaptera; family Anisolabididae; genus Euborellia; species Euborellia annulipes. Next base: position 11,869 of record JAKCPI010028208.1, on the reverse strand, counting down.
ATTTATAAGAATGGAAAAATATTTATATTTTGTTACCATAGCAACCATTTCTCCTATCTTTTCTATGGTGTACAAGAGTAAAGTGGCCTTCAGAAGATTTCATTGACAAAATGAGAATATACATTTTAAAGAGCATCTAAAAAATTAAATTTAAGGATTGTTGTGTGGGTTTCAAGTGAAACATTTTAAACTACGGTTATATTTATGTGAGTTTCACTAGGATACATCCCTCGTGGGTTATACCCTTGTGAAACTCAGACAAATACAACCGTAGTTCATCTAAAAAATAATTGATTTTTGAATTTTAATCAGAATCGTTGGAGCGAATTTTGAGAAAAAATAAAAAAAAACTGAAAAAGTGCATCAGTAAAGTACTAGTACTTTTTGTCCAATTTTGTTCAAAAGCTTCGTGTCACGTCCCATGGGGTACCAAACATAAATATAAAATTTCAATCTCCTAGCTCAATTCCTTCATGATTTAAATTGAACACGCACAACCAGACACACAGATACACAGACAGACACACAGACAGTCGTTGGAGCGAATATTGAAAAAATAAAAAAAAACTGAAAAAGTGCATCAGTAAAGTACTAGTACTCTTTGGCCAATTTTGATTAAAAGCTTATTTTCACGGTCGAGGAGGGTGTGTAACTTAAATTCAACATTCTAGCACAATTCTTTCATGCTTAAAATTGGATACAGACAGAATATCACTAAAACCACTTATTTGAATTCAGGGGACCTCAAAACATGTATATCCTTCAAAATCTCGACATCGAATTTTTGACATGAAACCAATACTTTCTCTATATATAGAGGTAAGAGAAAGTAATATTTGATTTACGAAATATCATAAAAAGCAAAAATCTTCATTGTTTTATTAACATTTAATAAACACAAGATGCATTGAGATTCAAAAAAATGAATTTTTTAATTTAATTGATAAGAGGATTAACTATTTGCAAATAACTTTTTCATCAAGAGAGAAAGAGAGAGTTTTTTTATCCCCTGTTGAGAGTGCTAGTTAGAATAATAGCGTAACAATAATAATAAAACCAAGTGGGAGGAAAGAGGCATTCTCTTTGGAAAATATCGAAATGATCAGCCATTCGAGGGACTTGAATCAGATAAAAGAACTTGCACTGCAAGATGTTGGATATAAATTGGCATAATTATCTCGAGCTAACGCGCAATGGCAAACAGTTATTCTATAATTGAACATTTCCACCTCTTGGGCTGCCTTGCGCTCTGCTCTTTCGTGTAAAAACTCACACAAGAAATGGAAAAAAGGAAACCAAATAAAATAAAAACATGTTATTATTTATTATAATTTTCGTAATTTAATTTTATATTTGAGAATTGTCTCTCACTCTTATTAAATGCAAGCAAGTTAAAAAAAAAATTCGAATAATTAAATGTTTTTCAATTATTTTATTTCATGTAATTTAAAAATTGGTATTAGTCTTAATTGGAACAAGTACTAATGACGAAAACTAATTATATAGTAGAGAAAATTTTGTTTTTTCAACAAAAAGTAGATCGGTCAGAATTGAGCTTCTTGATTAAAAGAAACCTCGCCAAAAATCTCAATCGAGAAGACGTTTCGGTTTTAAATAAATGAAAACCATCATCATTTGATTTTCTGTGATTAACAGTGGTTTATTTGTAAAAATTACAACGTTTCAGCCACTCATTTTGTGGTCAAAAGTTACTAATTGTGACTAGGGCTGGGCAAAATAATCGATTATTCTTCGATTATTTCCTTAAAAATTAATCGATTCTTAAAAAAAATAATCTATTATTTTGATTTTTGGAGTTTAAGCTTTCACAGTTGTTATCATTAGTAAAAGAATTTGATTTTCGGTTTAACTGTGGTTTATTTGTAAAAATTACAACGTATCGGCCACTCATTCTGTCACAGATGTAACAACTTTATAATTTTAGCTGAATTGTACAGTGAGGGACAATATTAAGTCCCACCCATGCGTTTAATACTTGTAATTATTTGATTGTTTTTAACAAAATATTATATATTTTTTAATGGAAACTTTCATGGTTCAAACCTAGAAAATTTCCAATAGATTTTCATTTTCGTTTATAACAGCAATTAAATAATCACAAGTAGGACACGCGTGAGTGGGACTTAATATTGTTCCTCACTGTACCTGAAGAAAGCCACAGAATGAGTGGCCGAAACGTTGTAATTTTTACAAATAAACCACAGTTCAACCAAAAATCAGAACGGTATGAACGTGATCATAGGCCCCGGAACTGGGGGGGGGGGGCAGGGTACATTGCCCCCCCTGGCATCCTACAGGGGGGGCAGAGGGGGGCAAAATTTCTTCTTTTATTTCATTTATTTTTAAAAATGATATATTTTCACTTTTGAAAAATAAAATCTTCTAAATTAAAAAAAAATTAAAAGAGTAAGAAATTCATTTTTTTACTTTCTCTTACCTATGTATATATGTAATATATATATAGAGAGAAAGTATTGGATTCATGTCAAAAATTCGATGTCGAGATTTTGATGGATCTTCACGTTTTGAGGTCGCATGAATCCAAAAAAGTGGTTTTCGCGACATGGTCTGTCTGTGGGTGGGTGGGTGGGTGTGTGTTCAATTTTAAGGATGAAGGAATTGAGCTACGAGGTTGAAATTGTATATTTAAGTTAAACACCCCCGGGACCGGAAAAATAAGCTTTTAATCAAAATCGGCCAAAGAGTACTAGTACTTTACTGATGTACTTTTTCAGTTTTTTTCGATTTTCTCAAAATTTGCTCCAACGATTTTTTTTTAAATTCAAAAATCAATTATTTGTTAAATGCTCTTTAAAATGTATATTCTCATTTTTCAATTGAAATCTTCTGAAGACCACTTTACTCTTGTATTTCATAGGGAAGATAGGAGAAATGGTTGCCATGGTAACAAAATATAAATATTTTCCCATACTTATAAATTTTACATCTGAATTCAAATGTTCCGTACTGTCGGGAACTAAATATATGTCGACACAAAAAATCTGGTGTGACAAGCACAGAACACAACTTTCGATTACCGAAGGTAAGAGAAAGTTGTGTGCTGTGCGCCAGTCACACCAGATTTTTTTTCAAATTTTTTCCAAAAATTTTTGATAAAATCACTAGCAAATTTTTTAGAATTTTAATTTTATTAAAATTGTGATTTTATTTAAAAGTTTTAAAGTTTTATAATAGATTTGTTTTTGATTTACACTATTTGAACATATTAAATTATTTTAATTTTCTAAAAAAAATTGTTGCTCCCCCCTGATTCAAATTCGTTCCGGCGCCCCTGAACGTGATGAAAATTTATTGGTCGCATCACGCTTTTCTTCATTATTAGTTTTTTTATTTTATTGTTGGTAAATAAATAAATTAAAAAAAATTTTTTTAAACATTCACACTTTTTTCTCATTCACACTCACATTCACACAGTCTTTTCGGCAACTTAGGCCATATAAGACTTTTACGATAACCGTTATTATTTATTATATCTATTGGGGGTCCAGGCATTTCTATTTAAGTCATTTGGTATCCAAATGCCTTAAATAAAATCATCGGACTGCCTGGGGTCCGAACCCGCGACGTTCGGTATAGAAGGTAGGCACGCCACCAACTACTCCAAGCCCCGTGGGCTAAATTTAAAATTCATCAATCGTGTTTTCGGAATTTTATCAATCCCCTAAATGACCTTACTACCCGGAAGTAAAGTTAGGCATCCCACATGATACACCCCTCCAATTCCTATGGTCTCACGGCATGTATGCGTCGTTTGGGATGCCTAACTCAAAGGCGTTAAGAGGTTTTATGATAGTGCTAAAATATGTGCCTAAGTGGTATATCTGAAAAATAAAATCACTAAGTTATAAGTGTCAAAAATTTACTTCTCATGATGACATATGAGTTTTGAAAATATATATCTTTGTTAGTTTTAACCTAGTGATTTTAATTTTTTAATTTTTATACAAACTTTGCATTGTCAGTTTCTAATATCTGGATATTTTACATGATCCTCTTTAGCGTTTAATTGAAAATTACACTAGTCGACAAGGTTTTTTTCACAAGAAATCTGATTAGTGAACCTAGTGCATTTTTTCACCCTGAATTCAGATATGTAGTTAGAATTTTTCCATCAGGCACAGTTTTAGAGATATAGAGCAAAATAGATTTTAGTCGAAAATGGGCTCTAAAACGTCTTTTATTTAAAATGTTCAAATTATTTTTAACGCGACACCCCGTCAAATTATGCAGATAGTTAGAATACATATAAATTTTAAGTTTCATTCCAATCGGAGGTCATTTAGACGTGCCTCAAACGGCTTAAAGTTTAGAAAAATCGAAATTTTCAAGATTTTTTTGACTTGGTCACCCCTAATACAATTTTAGAGATCCCTGAATGAAAAAAACATATATGTACGATATTCTATAGTTCTTTGGCTTTCTAAAAAGCATTCATTCGTAAAAATCTGTTAATTATTAACGAAATTATTAATAAAAACGTGAGCAAAGAAAAAACACAAGTACACTCACTGGACGAAAAAAATGGACTTCAATTGAATTAAAAAGCGAACCCTATCCACGAGAAGCTAATGTATCCTCTCTGAGCATCGGGTCACGGGCCCTAACTTTATTATATATTATTAAAAAAAAATATTTTTTGAATCTCATATCTTTCTTTATACTTCTAAAAGAACAAGAGGTCCATTTTTTTCGTCCAGTGAGTGTACTTGTGTTTTTTCTTTGCTCACGTTTTTATTAATAATTTCGTTAATAATTAACAGATTTTTACGAATGAATGCTTTTTAGAAAGCCAAAGAACTATAGAATATCGTACATATATGTTTTTTTCATTCAGGGATCTCTAAAATTGTATTAGGGGTGACCAAGGCAAAAAAAATCTTGAAAATTTCGATTTTTCTAAACTTTAAGCCGTTTGAGGCACGTCTAAATGACCTCCGATTGGAATGAAACTTAAAATTTATATGTATTCTAACTATCTGCATAATTTGACGGGGTGTCGCGTTAAAAATAATTTGAACATTTTAAATAAAAGCCGTTTTAGAGCCCATTTTCGACTAAAATCTATTTTGCTCTATATCTCTAAAACTGTGCCTGATGGGGAAAAACTGAATTGATATTTGAATTCAGCATGAAAAATACTTCTAGAATTTCATATCTTCATTCTTGTGAAAGAAAAAAAAGTTCATTTTTGTCGACTAGTGTTATTAGTGAATTAATAAAAAATCTGGTGTGACTGGCGCACAGCACACAACTTTCTCTTACCTTCGGTAATCGAAAGTTGTGTACTGTGCTTGTCACACCAGATTTTTTGTGTCGACATGTATTTAGTTTCCGACAGTAGGGTACAATTGAATTCAGATGTAAAATTTATAAGTATGGGAAAATATTTATATTTTGTTACCAGGGCAACCATTTCTCCTATCTTTTCTATGGAGTACAAGAGTAAAGTGTGCTTCAAACAATTTTGAGGGCAAAACGAGAATATACATTTGAAAGAGCATCTAAAAAATAATTGATTTTTGAATTTTAATCAAAATCGTTAGAGCGAATTTTGAGAAAATCGAAAAAAACTGAAAAAGTACATCAGTAAAGTACTAGTACTCTTTGGCCGATTTTGATTAAAAGCTTATTTTTCCGGTCCCGGGGGGTATTTAACTTAAATATAAAATTTCAGTCTCATAGCTCAATTCCTTCATGCTTAAAATTTGACACCCACCCACCCACCCACCCACCCACCCACCCACAGACAGACCATGTCGCGAAAACCACTTTTTTGGATTCAGGGGACCTCAAAACGTGAAGATCCATCAAAATCTCGACATCGAATTTTTGACATGAATCCAATACTTTCTCTCTATATATATATTACATATATACATAGGTAAGAGAAAGTAAAAAAGAAGAATTTTCGCATCTCCAGCAATACAAATTGTAAGATCCCTTTTCAAAATAACATTCTTTCTTTATTCAATAATACATGTAGATACCATTCTTTATTATTATATATATTTTTTTTTTACAAAGTTAAATAAAAGCTAAAATTTTTTTTTATTTTTCAATTTCAACCATATAATTTAATCCAATTGTTATGAAACTGGTTGAAAGAAAAAAAAAAAAGAAATAAAGGGCGCATTGTCGCGTTAGCTGTTGCCATTTGGTTGCACAGCCGGCAAATTATATCCTTAGCGGGGGCTGAAAGGGCGCACGTGGCCCTGGCGTCCCGGTCGCAGCAACCAAGTCCCTTGCTAGCTCCTCAATGCAAGGGTTGCAACTCAAGACCCTCGGCTTGGCATATAATTATCTGTAATAATGGCCTGGCATGTAGAGTTAAGTATAGGTATGTCCGAGTTATCTAAAGGACAATTGCTATCCTCCGAGTGATGAAGGCAATTGAGGCTTCTAATTTGCTCGAGAAATTATTATTTTTATACTACGTATTTCGAATTGGAAACAATTGATGATGTTGTGAGACAAAATAAATGATGATTATCATTGTTCTATTTGACAATTGAAGCAGCAAAAGATTGAAGTCAAATTAGTTTTTATTATTTCTCTGTATCTTTAAAAAAAATCTCATCGGTTTGGGATTAATTTTTATTTAAAAAAATAAAATAATATAAAAAAAAATTTAAAAACAACGCTTTTATAAATGTACTAAAAAGAGAAAAATAATTATGTATAATTTCTTTAAAATTATATTAAAAATTAATATATGTTACTAAAACTAAAAGCGTTGGGCGCGGGATTTGCAAATTTTAATTGTATAAATAGGCCTATTATATGTTTTATGAATACATTTTAATACCATAGACTTGGCGGGTAGTTAGGCAAAACAGTTTGAAGTGACTCAAATGTTTTAGTTAGATTATTTTATTTTATTTTTATTTTTTGATTCAAGTATCGGTGAATTAAGGTTAGTTGATCCTCTGCAATGCAAATTGCAAGAGATTGTTAATTTGCGCGCCCAACGCTTTTAGTTTTAGTAACATATATTAATTTTTAATATAATTTTAAAGAAATTATACATAATTATTTTTCTCTTTTTAGTACATTTATAAAAGCGTTGTTTTTAAATTTTTTTTTTATATTATTTTATTTAACTCTTTTTAGTTTTTGTAATAAAATATTAATACGTATGAGTTATATACATATACACGATACAATAAGACAATTTGTATTTTAAAAGAAGAGAAATTTTTGATTATAAATTTCACCCCCTCTTTTTTGTGATAGGCCGAAATTAATTGACCTACAAAGATGAGACACATCAAATATTGCATTGTCACGGGAGTTACATATGTGTATAAAATTTCAAAGTTCTAGATTAACTAGAACTGGTCGTAATTTCGATCGCTAACTTTGTCGGACCAAACAATGGAAATTGATTAATTGGCCGCCATTTTGAATTTTTTGAATTTTTAATAATTTTGAATAGCACATTTTGTAGAGTAAAGTCTATTGAACACCTCTGCTAATGCTCAAAACTCTAAATTAATTATAAATAGGAGAAATTTTGATTATAAAATTTTACCCCCACTTTTTTTGATCGGCCGCCATTTGGAAATTAATTGACCTACAAAGATGAGACACATCAAATATTGCATTGTCACGGGAGTTACATACGTGTATAAAATTTCAAAGCTCTAGATTATGTAGAACTGGTCGTAATTTCAATCGCTAACTTTGTCGGACCGAACAATGGAAATGTGATTAATTGGCCGCTAATCTCAATTTAATTAATTTTTAATTATTTTGAATAGCACATTTTTTAGAGTAAAGTCTATTTAACACCTCTGCTAATGCTCAAAATTCTAAATTAATTATAAATAGGAGAAATTTTGATTATAAAACTTCCCCCCCCACTTTTTTTGATCGGCCGCCATTTTGTAATTAATTCACCTACAAAGATGAGACATATCAAATATTGCATTGTCACGGGAGTTACATATGAGTATAAAATTTCAAAGCTCTAGGTTAAGTAGAACTGGTCGTAATTTCAATCGCTAACTTTGTCGGACCGAACAATGGAAATGTGATTAATTGGCCGCTAATCTCAATTTAATTAATTTTTAATTATTTTGAATAGCACATTTTGTAGAGTAAAGGCTATTTAACACCTCTGCTAATGCTCGAAACTCTAAATTAATTATAAATAGGAGAAATTTTGATTATAAAACTTCCCCCCCACTTTTTTTGATCGGCCGCCATTTTGTAATTAATTCACCTACAAAGATGAGACATATCAAATATTGCATTGTCACGGGAGTTACATATGGGTATAAAATTTCAAAGCTCTAGGTTAAGTAGAACTGGTCGTAATTTCAATCGCTAACTTTGTCGGACCGAACAATGGAAATGTGATTAATTGGCCGCTAATCTCAATTTAATTAATTTTTAATTATTTTGAATAGCACATTTTGTAGAGTAAAGTCTATTTAACACCTCTGCTAATGCTCAAAATTCTAAATTAATTATAAATAGGAGAAATTTTGATTATAAAACTTCCCCCCACTTTTTTTGATCGGCCGCCATTTTGTAATTAATTCACCTACAAAGATGAGACATATCAAATATTGCATTGTCACGGGAGTTACATATGTGTATAAAATTTCAAAGCTCTAGGTTAAGTAGAACTGGTCGTAATTTCAATCGCTAACTTTGTCGGACCGAACAATGGAAATGTGATTAATTGGCCGCTAATCTCAATTTAATTAATTTTTAATTATTTTGAATAGCACATTTTGTAGAGTAAAGTCTATTTAACACCTCTGCTAATGCTCAAAACTCTAAATTAATTATAAATAGGAGAAATTTTGATTATAAAACTTCCCCCCACTTTTTTTGATCGGCCGCCATTTTGTAATTAATTCACCTACAAAGATGAGACATATCAAATATTGCATTGTCACGGGAGTTACATATGTGTATAAAATTTCAAAGCTCTAGGTTAAGTAGAACTGGTCGTAATTTCAATCGCTAACTTTGTCGGACCGAACAATGGAAATGTGATTAATTGGCCGCTAATCTCAATTTAATTAATTTTTAATTATTTTGAATAGCACATTTTGTAGAGTAAAGTCTATTTAACACCTCTGCTAATGCTCAAAATTCTAAATTAATTATAAATAGGAGAAATTTTGATTATAAAACTTCCCCCCCACTTTTTTTGATCGGCCGCCATTTTGTAATTAATTCACCTACAAAGATGAGACATATCAAATATTGCATTGTCACGGGAGTTACATATGAGTATAAAATTTCAAAGCTCTAGGTTAAGTAGAACTGGTCGTAATTTCAATCGCTAACTTTGTCGGACCGAACAATGGAAATGTGATTAATTGGCCGCTAATCTCAATTTAATTAATTTTTAATTATTTTGAATAGCACATTTTGTAGAGTAAAGTCTATTTAACACCTCTGTCAATGCTCAAAACTCTAAATTAATTATAAATAGGAGAAATTTTGATTATAAAACTTCCCCCCCACTTTTTTTGATCGGCCGCCATTTTGTAATTAATTCACCTACAAAGATGAGACACATCAAATATTGCATTGTCACGGGAGTTACATACGTGAATAAAATTTCAAAGCTCTAGGTTAAGTAGAACTGGTCGTAATTTCAATCCGCTAACTTTGTCGGACCGAACAATGGAAATGTAATTAATTGGCCGCCATTTTGAATTTTTTGAATTTTTAATAATTTTGAATAGCACATTTTTTAGAGTAAAGTCTATTTAACACCTCTGCCAATGCTCAAAACTCTAACTTAATTATAAATAGGAGAAATTTTGATTATAATATTTTACCCCCACTTTTTTTGATCGGCCGCCATTTTGTAATTAATTCACCTACAAAGATGAGACACATCAAATATTGCATTGTCACGGGAGTTACATACGTGTATAAAATTTCAAAGCTCTAGCTTAAGTAGAAGTGGTCGAAATTTCGATTTGCAAATTTGTCGGAAAAACAGGAAAGCAAGTTAATAAAAGCGTTGTAATAAAAAGGAAATTATGTTCGATACTTTATAGAAAGAAAAAATAATAATATTACTCTGCTAAATTGATAATGATTTAGGGAGAGCCTTTGGATGCCAAATGATCTCTTTATTTGTTGCACCCCCTTCGGTTTATAATTATTAGATCAGCATAGAGTATGCAGTTTTATTTAATTTTTTAAATTAATAAACGACAGTCTGCAGATTTTATTTTTTTCTGAATTGACTCTTGTTTTTGAATTAAATTTCAATAGTAAATATGGTGACCTATATTCAATGTGGTCCTTAGCACAGTAGTAGAACCCTCGCCTCTATTGGATTCTAATTAATTTAGGGCTGGTTGCTTGATGTATGAATAGTTAGTTGACCTATAGTTAGTGTGTAATGCCGAAACTTTCTTCCAGGAATCACACACCCTCTTCAGTATTAAAGGTTTTGTGAAGATTTAAAAATATAAAAATTTCATAGTAACAACTTGGATATCAGAAAATATTCAAATAATCAACTTCAACACCCTGCCATATATCCTAGAAATATAATCCTAACTGACATAAAATGAATAATAACAAAAACAAAAACGGTAGATTGAAGATTGCTACTGTCATTTATATTCGTGAAGTTAGGATACTGGTCTCAGTCTGGTGTTTCTAATATCACCTCTTTGGTAAATTTTAAAGAGAACTTTGGGCTTGGGCTAATTTAACAGAGATATTGGCTAAAAATTCAACTTATACTCGAAGGCTGGGTTATCCAATTGAAAGCAAAATGGCTACCTCTATTACCAGCGACCTTAACCTTTAACATATTGTAAAATATATTACATCCCATCATTTTATCGTTAAAAGAAGTTGAATCAAAATAAAAATAATAAATAAATCTACTTCTTTTTTTAATAAAGAGGTGTCGTATATTTTACTATAAGAATAAAACTGAAGAGGGTTTCTGCACTACAAAAAAAAGCTACTTAACAAAGACTCCTACCCATATTACAAGCAACGTTGCCGGTACCGGTTCTTAGAAAATGAGAACGGGCTATATATAAATGGCCTCTGATGCCGAAAGGAGCATAAGCTTAAATATATTTAAAAAAAACCATCATAGACCTACTATTTTTATCAACTAATATTCTAAAGTTGAACAAGGAGCTCAGTGAGGAAGGCATCGTTTTGTTGATAATCGTTGTTGTGTAAACATTATGAAATTCTCCATCTCTTTTGTGACAATTATTTCGTTCTGAAGATGGCAGCGAAACGTCGACGAAATAATATAAAAGTTTTTTATTTCTGCTGGCTGTCTTCTTCATTGAGCTCCTTGTTCTATCATCACCACAGCCATTTCTATTCTTCATTGAACCGATAATCTACATAATATTCTAAAGTTATTTTCCAAAAAGCCCTCAATTGATAGATAGATTAAAATAAATAAATTGCAAATCACCAACGTTTATACCCTAACATCTGTGAATTCCGCCACGTGTGCCTATTTTAGTTTAGTTACATATGAAACGTCTCAAGTTACTATTATTTCGTGAACGGAAATGCGATTCTATTAACAAAAGACCACCCAATGCCCTACTTCCTCTCTTTCCTCAATGAGCACTTCTCTCCTTTTGCCCCCTTTTTAATATTATTCTCTTTAACAATTAATCATAATATAATATAAAATAAAATCATGACAAAATTTTTAAGATTGGGACAAAGGGAGCTGTGAACCCGAAATAAAAAAAATTTCATTCTCCCTTAGTTTATAATTATATTTTGAGCTTTGATTTCATATATTTATAATAGAGTATGTAATATAGCACTAAAAAGGGGTGACACTCTTTGAGGA
>JAKCPI010028207.1:0-17541 GCA_023213315.1 Euborellia annulipes | reverse complement strand
AAATCGAAACGTCTTCTGAATGGAGATTTTTATTCCATAGAGGCTCTCCTCTCTTCCTGTAAATCATTCTAAAAATGCATTTTTTCCCAACTCTTCTCTTCTTCTCTTCTCTATCTCTTCTCTCTATACATAAAGAGAGATGTGACTGAGTGACTAAATGATGACAACGCAGGGCCTAAACTATAACATCTATAAAGCTGATATTTGGCATGTAGAGTCCTTTTGTACCCTAGGCGTCATTTAAGAAGCGAATTTTTGAAATTCCAATTTTAAGGGCACTAAATGGTCATTTATCGGTATTTTTTTTATTTTAAATAATTCTTCAACGAGATGAGATATCAATTTGAATAGCCACCATATCTTATCTATTTTTCTTTTCCATTTTGATATATCTTCCCATCATCTGCAAGTTGATAGTTTTATTTATTTATTTTCTGACAGGAAACGAGGGTTCAAAACTTTTCCTTCTTTAATTATTAATAAATAAATAAATAAAAATTAAATACTAAACTACCTTTTTTTAAATAATAGAATAAAGCATGAAGGCATTTGAATTATTAAATTTTGAGGACGTTAATTTAGAATATTTAATTATTTATTAATCACATAATAGCACTATTCGTACTAGATGATCAAAATCTCTCCGACTGAGAAGTCATTTCAATACCCCCTACCCAGGGTCGGCTTTAGGATTTTGGAGCCCCAATGCAAAACAGTAATTGACGCCTTACAACCAGGGGCGTATATAGAAATTTTTTCGGGGGAGGGGGCCTGAACTTGGATATTTTTCTGCGGAAAATCTTTTTTTAAAAAAACAAAATTTTTTTCTTAAAGGAACGAATTTAATAAAAAACTCTTTTTTGTTGAAAAAATAGCCTATAATTTCATTTTTACTTTCTCTTATTATTCCGGTATTTCATTCTTTATTTTACTGGAAGCTAGGCAACCCAAATGACTAACGGATTAGATCATTAATTGACATCGTTGGCTAATGGATTCTTTGATTAATTGAAAAGTAATTTCTCTCACCAGCTTTGAATTCGCCACTGATTCTCCCCGTTGCCAACACAAAAAATCCCCCCCCTCCACCTCCCTAACCAAACCCTGGGACCGCCATTACTCTATTTAGCAAATAAACCAATTCTTAGATCAATCTACAAAGTATTTAAACACTATAGCTTTAAGACTTTTGAACTATTCATTGCCGGATTACTCATTAACGCTTTTAGGGACCCCGCAACACTAGATTTTTTAAAGCTCTTTTTTCGGCATCTGAGACCATTTAGTCCCAGTCCCTATTTATTTAAATTTGTTGGTAGCCAATTCAATTGAATTAATTTTTGTCGCGGATGCGGATCCCGCGATCCCTGGTAAAAGTGGCAAGCATCGCAACGGAGTATATATTATATAATTTTTTTTCTTGGGGGCAACTTCAACCCCCTCCATCCCCCTTATAAACATATTTAAAATCACATAATTTTTTTTTCAATGAGAAATGCTCTATGAAAATTTTTAAAATGCATATAAATTTTGATTTTCCCGCGCCACCGTGGGGACATTTTGAACATTTTGGGGAAGGAGAGGGGGGCCGGAGATTCCGACTGTCTAAGGACCTCACTAACTTGTTTAATTCGGCACTGCTTATATTGTATATTTATCCCCTCTGAAGAAATTTCCCGTTAAAAAAAATTTAATAGAACAATACGCGTGAAAGAGGCCGACTATTAATTATTGACATTCTACCTATTCTATATAATTATTAATTTTTTTTCCAATGAACTGATTAACTTCCTGTTATCGATTAAACACTATAGTTAGTAAATATATTAACCAGATAGATCATTTGCAACATTTATAAGGAGTTAATCTATACTATAATTATCTTAGCTAATTAGCAGTGGTCTTGCATTTTTGGATTTCCAGTTGACTTGATACATTTAAAATTAAACTCACATAATTATAGTATTCCGAAATAATACCTTTTAACTAGATCTCGCTTTTTATATTTAATTTTTAAACATTATTCATTGAATTACTGTTTTGTGGTTTTATGGGTGGATTTAACCCTTCCTTTTTCTCTAACCAAAAAAACAAATATGATAAATTATTTACTAATTTATTCACTAAAAAAATATTTTTCAATAATTTATGATTCTTTTTGTTCTCTTGACTTTTTGTTTCTTTATTGTAATGAATATGTGGAAGTAAAAAAAAAAAAACACGTTCAAATTTCGACTAGTTAATTAGAGTCGAGGAGGGGGTTATTTATTTATTATTTAGAGTTATTAAAAACCATTAATACGTAGAAGAAAGCCAAAGTAGGAGAAGTTAGGCAAGCTCTTTGTTATTTGCTAACAAGCAGAGGAAGTAAAAATTCAAAAGGGCTTGGGATTGGTCCCCTCTTGCTCCCTTGTCCCCTCTTGCTCCCTTGTCAACGCTTTTTCCGCAAAAGAGAATAATTAAACACAGAGAATTATTTATTAATTATCCAGGCACAAGCTTTATTTACTAAAGCAATGGGAGTAAATAAACAAACAAATACTTTTGTTTTTATTTTTTTACTTTGACCAAAAAGTTATCGATTATAAAAATTTGGATGTAACAAAAAATTTAAATTATCTATACTATTATATATAAAAGACTCTGTCTGTCTGTTTGTAACGCATAGACTCCGAAACTACTGGACCGATTTTCATTAAGTTTTTTTTTAATGGGTAGAGAATTTCCCGGGGTTATATCAAATTAGGGGCAGGGCACCCCCCTTATCAGGGGTTTACAATCTCCCATAGGAAAGCATTGGTAAAGAGGATCTAACTCGCTTTACGAAAAATATATTAATTAAATCTTTAAAATGAAAAATAAAAAGTCTCCCCTCCTCTAAAATTCGACATTAAAAAAAAAAAAAAATTCCACTCCCCCCAGTAAAATTAATTTTTTTTTATTTTTCACTCAACTTTAATAAAATTTAAAATAACGCTTCTCTAGAGTGTAAATATTTGAAAAATGGTATCCCAGACCTCAGAAAGTTGTATCGGCCCTAACCCCCCTACTTTCCCCCTCCTTAAATTTATTTTCTACTCGATTTTTTTTTATTTCATATTTTTATATTATGGTTCAAAAATAATTAAAATACATTTATCTGAACCACTCTTAGTCATATCCCGGGACGCCTCCCGCCAGGGCCTTCGCAACCGCTAGTTATAAATAAACTTATTATACTATACGATTAGGAGATGGAGGTGGGGATATTCAAGTACTGCAATGAGCTCAGAGTGACCTTCCCTAACACACAAAGGCATATAATAAAAATTGAAATATAACTTTTTTCATAAAATTTTTGAAATATTATTTTTTAATTTTTTTAAATATCCATTATCTTCAATTATTTGCCTCTAAGCTCCTCTTAAATTGCGTTAGAAATTAATAACTGAATAGCATGGTCCGTTATGATGGTCGTACCCTAAATCCCGATCATTAAAGAGTTGTTCAATTTGGTTGCCTATCTTCCAGGAATCACCAATTCATCTTATATCTTTTTTAAAACTGTTAATCTTTGTATCTTTTAGTATTTCGGAAAACCCTTTTTGAATTTTATTTTAAATATTCCGTTGAGTTATTGCAAGTGGACAGGAAGGACAAAATGTATCATCTTGAATAATTCGTTCTAAGGTCGATGTTAGATGAAATTTGGAGGAGCATGACAAACGGTTGCTAATTCATTAGATGTACTGAATATGCCACGTAAATTAATAATGAAAAGCGATTAAAAAAACATATGTAATATTTACTTTATTCGATATCTAGCCTATAAATATAAAGAGAAATTACATAGGTCTATCAATAGAGCATCCAAGAAGGGAATTTTTTAAAGGGATTGACATCAAGATATTAGAATTTTATGTTTAATACAAATGCAAATATTTTTTTTTAAATGAACAGGCAATAAAGTTTCGAATGCCAAAAAATTACATTTGCCACTGCACAGTACATATTTTTATGAAAAACGAAACATACATGAATATGTATAGTCAATTCAAATTGATATTTATTCCAATAGTTTTGATTTCTTTTTAATTAGCATAAATGAAAAAAGTGACCCCATTTTGTTTAAATATTTCATTGCAAGTTTATTACAATAATTTATATACGAGGTTAGCTTCATAGCTGCTGCGGTTTGAAAAATAACAATAACCATCATTTAACATCATAAATAAAATCGGATTACAAAATTTTCTTATAAAATTTAATAAACAAAAAATCCAATAAGTGTTATCAATTGAGTGGAATAAACTTGTTCGGACAATAGATTTATCTTGACAACGAAACAGCAATTTTTACGGAAGTTGCAATAAAAAGAGGTTGGCCTTCTTTGCTTCTCAGTCACTCCCTTCACTCCTCGCCCTACCTCTCATCCCTTCTTTTTCTTCTTACTTCCCTCTCCGATGCAATCCCCAATGTTATTATACTGTTTGCATGTCAGCACTTTGTAACTTAGCTATTGTCTGCGAGATTTTTTTTCTTTTTTGTCGAAATGCGTCTCGAAAGATCAAAAGCCTTGCCTCATTCTCTCTCTAGACTTTTTCTTTTCAAAAATACGGCAAATCACAATTTTTTTTTATAAATGAAACAGATTTATAGCCTTCCTTTTAAAACTCTCTTAGTATGTTCCCAATTTACATATTTTTTTGAAGAGATTTCAAGAGAAGATGATAATAATAATATCATTATCATCATGATCAGTGGCGTAACGTATTTTACCTGGGCCCAGCCGCAATCTTTTTTCGGGCCCCAATCACGGCCGAAAACGAAATTTTTGCAGCCTTGCGCAAAAATCTTTTTTTTGCTTGATATCATTTTACCTTTTTAACAAAATTTTTGCTTTATTGTCCGAAATTTTTGACTAGGCCCGGCCCGCGGGGCCCCCACAAGGTCCGAGGCCCTCCGCACCGCGGGGTTTGCGGGGGTGTACGTTACGCCACTAAATGATTATCTATATTATTCTAAATAAATATTAATTTTCTGTCTCATCCTGTTTAAGAATAAAATTTTATATTCATTCAGTTAGAGAATCACTCATAGAAAGCTTGATGAATTTTTGATCCTCGGATAGGATGCCTCTTGTGTGGTCAAGAGTTCGTCTCGCGTCCGAACAATGAAATAGGACATGGGCGTAACTATGGGGGTTCCGTTGGAGCCCCCCCCCCCCAGAAGGCTCCCCCAAGAAAAATTGAGACAATATGGGTCTTCCAGGCCCCCCGGAGGATGGCTGGTCCCGTGCCCCCCCCCCCCAACAAAATTCTCTAGTTACGCCCATGGACGTAGGTACATGAAATTGAAATTTTGATATTTGTGATTGCGCTAATAGCTTAACTAGAATTTGAAGACACTAGCAGGAACCTTTTTTTCGACGATATTGGCCAAAATTGCCTCCTAATATGGATTACTTAAGGTTCAGTCAGTTTTTTTCCATAAGAAAGATCATCTTAAAGGCTATATCATTTTTTTTTAATTCAAGATCACGCAACACTGATTTAATGAGATACCACAAAAGTGAAAACCATCCATCGGCAGTGAGGAACATTGATTAGATTAGTTTATGCAACTGATAAATATTGAAGTAGGGTTCTGGAAGACTGCCTCCCTGGTTAGGGCAGGACGGCTTTGCCGCTGGTAATAAATAAATTGCCAATCTTTTGTGCCAAAATAAATGTATCTCAAAAACTAATACAGAAAAAGGGCTACGATATCTAGTTAGTTATGAATAAAATCTAGCAATGCTACTGATGTATAAATATTTTTTTGAGTTTGAAGTATTTTGACTTACTAAGTTTCATTATCATGTTCCAACTAGTGCGCCACTACGTTCGCTAGTATCAATCTAAAGAAAATATATCTTTTAAGTTAAAGACCATTTGCCAGATGTGTTTTGAATGGACAAAATTGCACCTCTTGGCCTCGAACCAGGATCTCCATGATTTCACGGCAGGCCAACTAAGTTTATCCTAGGTTGCCAACCCAATTTTATTTATTTATAAGGGAATAGATTAAGTGTGGTTGAACTAAAAGATTCGATTTGTTTTACACAATAAAAAAATAAATGTTATCTAATTTCTTGTTATTGACAACAAATTCAAGTTGTTCTACAAAAGAGAGGACCTCTCGAGGGTCATTCAATCCCCTCCCTTTTCCGAGGCGACTTTTCTCAATCAACTCCCCTAAATATAGTTAAAGTTTGTAAAAAAAAAAAAAACACACCCCGTTGTTGTTGTCGTTGTCGTCGTCGTTGCGTTTTTGTATCACGTGACGCAACGGGCTCATCCGGAAGTGAATCGCCGAGTTTGATTCACCGGAAACTGGGCCAGGAAACGACGTCACTCAACCCCTCCAACCACCAAAAGCTAGCCGAATACACTCTTCGCAATTTCTGTCTTTCGTTTCTTTCCCATCCTGATTTCACTTTGGCTCTTGCGTTATAATTGATGGACCCCAACCCCAGTGTAAACAAGTCTCTGTCCTTCTAGGGTGAGGGGTGGCATAACTTGCAAAGGGGAGCTTAATAACAGTATAAATACTTGTTCTAGGCGCCAACCTTTTTTTTCATCAAGTTTCTAAGTAAAAGTTAATTAAAAGCACTCATTTCAAACTCTACACTAAATAGATATTTTGTTTTAGTCAATTTAACTTAAAAAGTTTTTTTTTTTTTTTTTTTTAAGAAAATATATATCTAAAAACATTTCAATCAAGTCACAATCACAAAGTTGGTCGCGTAAAATGTGCTGTCTTTATGTGATCTAAATATCACAGGGCCGTGGCCGGAGGATGAGGAGAGCTTGGTCAAACCAGGGAAATCCTCCCCCCCCCCCCCCCCCCAAATGAATAAGGAATATAAAATATTTTTTACTACTATTTATTTTTCTCAGAGACCTCAGGGGGGAGGCCTTTGTCCTGTTCCTCAAGATAAAAAAAAGACTATTTAGTACTTATTATAATTTTTGTTTTTTATTTTTAATGATTAATTTAGTCTAAAATAAAATTATATTTTAATTAAGCGTTTGAGTCAATCTATTCTGCCAAATATATATTAAATTTATTCAAAACTATTAGTTTTTCTCCCAAGCAAAAAGCGAAGTGACGTCAACAGTTTTGCCTTTCCCGATCTTACTATGTTTTGCATAGTCAGAGCTCCTTGTTCCTCAAAGACTTAGTATACTCAAGATCAGAAATAATACAAGGCTAAAATTTGATATTTAATTTATAGTAAGATGTTATAAAAAATATATATTTTTTATGTTATAATTATTATTATTTTAATATAGGCCTGACAGAGCTGGGAAAAGGGCTCTGTGAATGGTATATATCCGGACCGAAAATTCAATCAGGAATAAATTTAAATGAAAAAAAAAGAATAGTATTTCTCCTGCTCCATCTTTAATCAAAAATTTGTGAGCAATGTAAAAACGTCTCCTATTTTAAAAAAAAAATTTTAATAATTTTAAAAATTTTTAAACCTCATCAATCTTTCAACAATAAAAACAGAATCACGTTTAATCACTATCTCACTGTCTTCTTCAATCACAGGTGAAAGTTGTCTTTATCAAATAATTTGCTCAATGTTTCAGTTCTCAGATTTTTGTCAAACATTTCCGTATGACAAATAATAAACAATGGCAGCATCGTGAGAGCAACATCCAATTGTTCTAAGACCATTGGCACACTCACAGCTATGTCTTAATACGCCTTTAGGTCCATTAGCATTTTTTTATATTCAATAAAACATCTATACACTTTGTTATTAATATGGCGAGAGTGTACTTGAGCTTTAAGTATGTTAGTATGGTCTTTTACATATTGGATAGTAATTTCAGGGGCGTATATAGAAATTTTTTTAGGGGGGCCGAACTCAAAAATTTTTCTGCTAAAAATTTTTTTTTAAGAAACTAAATTTTTTTTCACACGAAATTTTTGCGGAACATTTTTTCTTTTGCGGAACCAGAGTTTTCCATCCTGCGAAAAATCTGTTGCGCTGATGTCTGTATACCCTATATATGTATATGTGTTTGGGAAATTTCGGGGGGGGGGGTCCGGGCCCCCTCTGCCCCCCTTATATACGCCCCTGAGTAATTTATATAGTAGATTTATCTTTTTGATATTAGTTTTTATTTTTATTATTCATTAATTCATTATCTGTTTTTATCTTATAGCATTATAGTTAATGATTATAGATATTTAAAAATTTTAACTTTTGATTTAGGCAAAAATTTTGATGTTATGAATATAAACTGGTTATTTTGAATAAAATGAAAATATATGTGTAAGCTTGAGCAATAAAAAACAAGATTAAAGCACAAAACATATAAAGTCAATATTTGAGTAATAAATGGTTTTTATTTTTTTCTACTATGGCGTACCTTTTTTATGAATTTATGAACTTATGAACTTATAGGAAATTGAATGAGGATTTCAAAAAAAATTGTTTCATTTTTGTGCCAAAATTGTATCATGGTTAAAAATTAAAATTAAACAAAAAACGCCATTTTTTTCAAGGATGTCATGATCCGATATAGGTCTTGATTTTTTCCCTAGAAGGTACCATCAGCCCCCAAAACATATCAAAAATTCAAATCAATCGATTCAGCCGTTCCTGAGAAAAAAATGTTTTTCTGATTTTTACATATTTTGGTTTTTCTCAAAAACCATTTGAGATAGCGATCTGAAACTTTCAGCATCTTATTATTTTATTAGTACCTACAAATCCCCTATGTATCATTGAAATATGTTCCAAGGGCATTTTCACCATTCTTATACCCCTAGGGCCTTTAGAATAAAAATGTCTAAAGTCAAAAACCCTATTATATTAAAAAGGTATAAAATATCAAAACCCATATCTACTATTACACTTCTCTAAGTATCAATAATCGATATCAAATTAATTTTACAAAATGTCTATTACCATATTATTTCGTTCTTTAAACATTAAATATATTGTAAAAATAAAAAACTTGAAACTAGTCAAATCAGTGTTTATCTCACACTCAACTCGCTTATCACAGATAACTCACCTTATTGACACAATATGTTTGATAAAACCTAAATTACACCAAAATAAACTGTCTCAAATTAATTTGATCAAAAGAGTATGTATTTATTTATTTTGGCCATAAATACAGATTTGAATTGACAAAGATGTTCAATTTTCCTCGCTTTCTACGATATCATCTTCATCAAATTCCGTATCTTCTTCAGCGGTTGCTTCTTGATATTGTTGATATTCTGATACTAAATCAGTTAAATTGGATTCCGCTTCAGTAAATTCCATTTCATCCATTCCCTCACCTGTGTACCAATGTAAAAATGCCTTTCGTCTAAACATAGCCGCAAATTGATCAGCAATACGCTTGAATAATTCCTGAATACAAGTTGAATTTCCAATAAATGTAGCTGACATTTTTAAGCCTCTTGGCGGAATGTCACACACGGCTGTCTTGACATTGTTCGGTATCCATTCAACAAAATAGCCGCTATTCTTATTTTGGATGTTCAGCATTTGTTCATCAACTTCTTTCATTGACATTCTACCTCTAAATACAGCAGCTACTGTCAAATATCTTCCATGACGGGGATTGCAAGCAGCCATCATATTTTTGGCATCAAACATCTGTTGGGTCAATTCTGGTACACTCATAGCTCGGTATTGTTCACTTCCTCGAGAAGTTAAAGGGGCAAAGCCGGGGATGAAGAAATGTAATCGCGGAAAAGGCACCATATTAACAGCGAGTTTGCGTAAATCTGCATTCAATTGACCAGGAAATCGGAGACAGGTTGTAACACCGGACATTGTGGCCGAAACTAAATGGTTTAGATCCGAATAAGTGGGAGTGGCTAATTTAAGAGTGCGGAAACATATATCATAAAGAGCTTCATTGTCAATACAATAAGTTTCGTCAGTATTTTCTACCAATTGATGGACGGAGAGAGTAGCATTATAAGGTTCAACAACAGTGTCAGAAACCTATGGAAATCAAAAGAAAAAAATATATGAAATATGAAATGGAAACCAGGCTAAGGGAAAATTAAATAAAAGTTATATTTTTTTTTTATTTTATATTTTTTAAATGGCTGGTAGATAAATATTGCAATTAAGTAGGATGGGCAACCAGTGGAGAAATAAATTCGAATTTATTTTAATCTGCCCGTCGACGTTTCGGGCGCTCGTCTCACCCTTTCTCAAAACTTGGTCGGCATTTTTAATTATAAAAAGTAAAAATATACATTGCAAAAAATACATATTAATATATTTGCTGTTATTTACTTATCAATTGAAAAATGCAGAGTGAAATTAATTCGTTTTATTTCGCGACTGGCTATATAAAATTTCAACTTTCTAGCTCTTTTCGTTCTTGAGATTTTGTTCACAGGCACACACACACTCACAGACGGACCATGTCGCGAAAACCACTTTTTTGGATTCAGGGGACCTCAAAACGTGTACTATCCGTCAAAATCTCGATATCGAATTTTTGACATGAATCCAATACTTTCTCTCTATATACCCTAACAAATACTTATAGATAAGAGAAATTAAAAATGTAGCGATTAGAACTATTCAATTATAAATCCCGTACTGCGGAATTGTTTTTCAAAGCTTGATTAAGCCTATATATACTGAAATATCCCTTCCATGAAAGATTCACTCTAAAAGGGCTTACATTATATTTTAATAGTAAACAAATCTTTTTAAAAGATAGATATTTGATATACACTTTTAAAAATATTTGATGCGTTTTTGGGGTGAATCTTCAATCTCTATTTCCCTCAAGTTCCTGTTGTCATTTTCCCTGGCGACTGTCGTCTATATTACGGTTCAGTTCACACCCAACCATTCCCCCCCCCCCCTTCTCTCTTTCCCTTTTTTAGGCCCGATTCCTTACCATTATTATTTCCTCAATCAATTATCATATTCTTTATACAATTTTTTTTCTTTCCAACTGAAACTCTTTCTCAAGTCATTAAAGAGAATCAAATAAAAAAAAAAAACTATATATTGTATTTTTGGCTGACTCCGCTCCATACTTTCCAAATAAACATCACAGCCAACAATTTCATTAAAATAAATATTATTTAATTTGATTTTTATTGGTGAACCCATTTATCATTGGCATTCGGAGGATCATAATTTACTCAACAATATATTTATATTAAACAATACAATCAAAGAAATAGAAATATCTTCTTTTTTTTGATGCACCAAACGTTGCCTAATCTCTGGGAGCAAATCTCGTAATTAAAAAATAAGTTTTTATTTAATTTATAAACATTTTTTGTTTTATTATTATTTATCTTTTTGCGCTCTTCAACCCAGGAACGAAGTCTAATTCGGCCCCTTAATCGGGAATTTGTCAATCTTGATATTTTGAATTATTTCGAAAATTTTATCTTAAAACTACTTGTTGTTATCACACTAGAAAGTTAGTGACTTTTGATTTAGGATTGGCGAGGAATTTCAAAAATCCTTTTGACCTTAAATCATTTGTAATTGTAGGTGTAATGGCTCTAGAACTTTGTTCTCTCTCATTATGTAAATAAATAAAAAGATAAAAGTAAATAAAGCTTCTATTAATAAATAAATATAAATTGTACCAAAAGTCAATATTAAGGAAAGTGTATATACAAAGTTTATATTTAACGGAAACAGGAAAAAACTGGATTCTTTTACGATCTCTAATTAAAAAATGAATGATTAAGATCATTAAAATCATAATCAAATTATCACATCTAGCGAACAAGAGGAAAAGTCCCGTTTACGATACTAAAGGCGGAAAAAATTTTCTCAACTTACCTACAAGAAAAGTATAAGATCCTAAGAAAAAAAATTGGAAAATCTAAATTTTTTATTATACCTATTTCATATAAGTATGAATTTTGTTTAAATCAAAATTTAAAATGATTTTTTCTTACCTTTGGACTGGGCACAACACTGAACGTGTTCATGATGCGATCGGGATATTCTTCTCGAATTTTAGAAATGAGCAAGGTTCCCATTCCCGCTCCAGTACCACCACCCAAAGAATGGGTTAACTGGAAACCTTGGAGGCAATCGCACCCTTCGGCCTCCTTGCGGACCACATCGAGCACCAGGTCGACAAGTTCAGCACCCTCAGTGTAGTGGCCCTTTGCCCAATTATTGCCGGCACCCGATTGGCCGAAGACGAAATTATCTGGTCGGAAAATCGCACCGAGGGGTCCAGAACGAATTGCATCCATGGTGCCAGGCTCCAAGTCCACCAGGACCGATCGAGGAACATATTTGTTCTCTATAAAAAATAAATTTTACATTATCAATCTTTAATGAGTACGTAATAATCTAAATCTGAGCTCTTCAATATGGAACAGTTTTTTATTATTTTTTTATTTACTCTTGACCCGACATAGTCAACTATTTTATTCTTACTCTCTTTTTTAAAGCGACATATATTTTGGAGATAAATAAAATTATATTTAATTTCTCTATTATCTTTCATGATCTGTTTATCACACTTTTTACCTGAGAAGGAAATCGCCTGGATTTTCCCAAAATTTTGCACTTGCTTATTTACATATCTTTATTTATCCAACTTTATCAAATGGGGATTTTCAAGTATTTTAAGATTAAATTCGTATAATGTTTTTTTAGAAAGTTTTTCAACAAGACTTCTTTCATAATTTAATTCCGTTTTGTAGGTATATTTCAGTAAAAAAGCAAACGTGTGGGGTCGTAGGACCTCCGGCAGGAACGAAGTTCCTCACGCCTTTCTCAACTCAGAATATAATTTAATATGAATATTAAGTTGTATGCTGGGTATGTGAGATTAGAGTTGGGAAGAATAAAACCAGCGTTGTCGAACACCTTTACACTTTTATTCAGGCAGACGTTTCGGTAACCATAACGGTTGCCATCTTCAGTGCCAATGAAAGCTACAATTAAAATTTTTTTTTTTTTTTTTTAATGATGAGCGTTTAACATTTCTGCATTGAAAATTATATATTATACATTGTAATTAACTTACTTTTTCAAGATGTCCCTGTCATACGGGGACGGCATCTGCCGGAGCGAGGCCCAACTAGTAGAATATTCTAATTAGAAACCAAAAATTATTTCATTACTTGCCGAGCGCTCCAGGCTGATGCTTCCTATACTATATAAGATTATTATGTATGACAGGGACATCTTGAAAAAGTAAGTTAATTACAATGTATAATATATAATTTTCAATGCAGAAAATGTTAAACGCTCATCATAAAAAAAAAAAAAAAAAAATTTAATTGTAGCTTTCATTGGCACTGAAGATGGCAACCGTTATGGTTACCGAAACGTCTGCCTGAATAAAAGTGTAAAGGTGTTCGACAACGCTGGTTTTATTCTTCCCAACTCTAATATGAATATTATTTAAATAGACGGAAAGCCCGCCAGAGAGCTGCGCCCGCTGGAACCTATTGCTAGCAATTTCCCGCCTACGGTAGATAGAAGGAAATAAAGAGAAAGAGAAGGTGGGCGTGGCCTCGCTGAGGCGTCGGCTAATCTCGCCTTCCTCCGTCGTCGCTCGGCCGCTGGGAACGCATTTTTGTTAGGAACGCGATTTTGTTACGTTACATTTTCTCCCAATTCCCCCTGCGTAAGCCGCGTTAAAAAACTTCGTTCCAAAAAAAAAATAAGCTCAATTTCGGTGTATGCCTTATTTTGAGGTGCAAGTTATGGCTATAGATATTAGTAAAGAATGTATGAAGGCAGAGGCAGCCATGAAAAAATATCTCCTTTTTCACTTAGTGCCGCTTAGGGGTATATTTAATCGAATTTTTTTAATTAGATGTTGTTTCTTGATGGCTGGATTTTATAATATGAGGTTGTAGTATGATGTCAAATTGTCATGTTAGTTGACATGACAGTGTAGAGACGTTTTTATCAATGTATATTGTCTTGAAAAATTCTCTTTACTGTTTGGAGGTCAATTTTTTGATTAATTTTGAATAAAAATGTTACCTGAAGCTTCATTGTAATAGACGCTGATTCTCTCTAGTTGGAGATCTGAATCGCCAAAGTAAGCTCCTGTCTGATCGATGCCATGTTCATCAGAAATTATTTCCCAAAACTAAAATCAGAAGTTGGTTTGTTTATTATCTTATAATAATACAAAAAGACTATTACTTTCTCTTACTATATATGTAATATATAGAGAAAGTATTTTCATTTATTTATTCTTTTTTTTTTACAAAATAATTCCGTTCTTCCTGATTTTATAAGCGATTTTTTTTTGACGTGACGTCTTACAAATCTTGTGTCTATAGTGGCAGGTTAGGGAGGCATGCCCGAAAAAGTTTATCGGCTTGAATAACTCCTCTGTCGTAAGAGGTATAATTATGAAGAATATACGGTTAGAAAGAATGATTTTTTAAACTATAGATTTTTGTTTTAATATTGATAATTTTATTTTTCTAATTATTAAAATTTGGTGAAATTTTTGATAAAACTATTTAACCATAGTCTTGATTTTAGGAAAGTTACGAGGTATTTATGAGCCCAGTTGTAGGTGGACCTGGTTAAAAGATAAAATAAAATTTTTTTTCTTTTTTTCAGAATCTATATTACCAAGACTGAGGCGCATTAACAGTTTCAGCATTATTGCCATTTTCTGGTCTAAAATACAAAATTATTGAAAGTGAAAGACCAAAGTTATATTATCCATAGGAAGA
Source organism: Euborellia annulipes (assembly GCA_023213315.1). Lineage (NCBI taxonomy): Eukaryota > Metazoa > Arthropoda > Insecta > Dermaptera > Anisolabididae > Euborellia > Euborellia annulipes. Next base: position 2,817 of record JAKCPI010028207.1, on the reverse strand, counting down.
ACTTTTTTTGTAACATGGTTACATGTTCATAATTATATTTACAATATTCTGACTTAAACAAGGCTTTTTGTGGTTTCTCTTTCTAACTTATTCATGATTAAGTCAGGACATTGTAAATATAATTATGATCTTGTAACCATGTTACAAAAAAATGTTCTTCCTTTTGGATAGTATAACTTTGGTCTCTCACTAATTAATTTAATAATTTTGTATTTTAAACCTATGGGCGTAACTAAAGAATTTGGCTGGGGGGCATGGGACCAGCTATCCTCCAGAGGACCTGGAAAGCCCCATATTTTCTCAATTTTTCTTGGGGCAGGGAGTTTTCTGGGGGGGGGTGGCCACGAGCCTTCTGGGGGGCGCCCCCTCCCGACACCTCTAGTTACGCCCATGTTTAAATCTGAAAATGGCGATAATGCTGATCAGTCGTTTTCGGTAATATATAATTTTTTATTTTATCTTTTAACCAGGTCCAACCACAACAGGACACACCTAACTTCCCTAAAATCTACATAATAATTTATTTGGGGTTTTTCAAATATTATTTTAACCTTTCATTTATTTCGGTCATTCATTTTCTAACTTGCCTCAGTTTATCTGAACACAATAGCGATATCAAATCGCCAAAAAAGAAACTGAGTAATAATACCAGTAAGTTTATAATTATTAAAGTTATAAATTTATAAAGAATGCAATTACCTTAGTTCCAATTTGGTTTCCGCATTGTCCAGCCTGGATATGAACAATCTCCCTCATTATAAATTTAGATAGGTTGTAAAATCAAAAATTATAATCAAAAATTTAAAAATTATACCCCGAGATTCCCCGCCGAAAAAGAATCCCAAATCAATAACCCAACATAATATTATAAAAAATAATCTTTTATTGCGTCATTTTATTTTGTTTTTGTTTTCACCAGTTTGTATTTTTAAACTAAATCTTATATTTAAAGTTTCATAATTATTATCAAGATAGAAAGGAGGGGAAACGTTTCATTTATTTTAATTAAATAATAATAAAACTCATTTAAAAGATACGTGACTTGGCTTTGATTTGAAAGCCTCTCTCTGCTCTGGTCCCTCCAGAGAGAACTGCTTATTGGATTCTATAATGCGATCAAAGTTCTCGTTAGAAGGGCGCGCGCGCCATAATTTAGGGGTGCCAAGTTGTCTTTTAATAAAGTCGTTCTAAAACCTAAATGGATAAATAGATCGGAGAAAGAGGCGTACCTATGAATATTTTACGGCTACCCTTCGATTAAAGTGAGACCAGGGCACTTAATAAATACATCAATTTATCTTAATCTAAATTTGACTGCTGATTTGAGGGTGGCTGGTTTTTCGTTAGAATACAAAAGGGCACAGCCACATTTGATCCTTGGATTTTATTAATAAAAGTCCAGAGTCTTTTATATTATACCATGTTTAGAGCGGTATACCAAAATAATTAAGCTATTATACAATATCTCATAACACATCTAACCGGAGCTAAGTTATGAGATTTTTTTTTTACAAACTTTATTAGATATTTTGCATTCATAATTTGCATCAACATTTATTTTAATTCCTCCTCCCTAGATTATATAAATTGCATAAGAAAAAAAAAATGATAAATTATACTTTTATTATTCTTTTAAAAATCCTCTAAATAAAAACTAATTTTCAATTTTAATGAAATACATATTTCCTCGCTATTCCTTAAATTTTATATTTATCGGTTCCAAATAAATTTAAATTAATTAAAATAATTTTTTTTTTAATTAATTCTAAGGACCGTCGGCCAAAAAATAAATACTTTTGCGTATTATTGGCTTTATAAAACTTGCATTCATGGAATGCTCAGCTATTTTGTCATATTGGATGGGAAAAATTGACGATTTGCAAAACATCTGTTGATTGTACAGTGAGCGCCACAATAAAGTCCCCACTTGATAGCTTTAGCCTTAAGTATATGGTATAGTATATGGTGTAAAGTGCAATAATTTTAATGACCGAAAAGGTAAAACGTAAGATCTGGTACACATGATTTTATTTTACCTTTTCAAATTTAAAATTATTTCACCATTTACTATATCCTATACTTAAGGCTAAAGCTATCAGGTGGGGACTTAATTGTGGCGCTCACTGTACTGAGGATGATTCCATATCACTGGGGTCGAAATATTTACGAATAAATGATAATACGCAAAAGTATTTATTTTTTTCCCGACGCTCCTTATAATTAAATTAATCATCCTTACGGCCATCTACAAATAATAATTAAAATAAAGTTGAATGCTAAAAAAATGTAATGAAATAATTTTTTTAAATAAATGATTCTTTTGAGATATCATGACGTCTAAGGATTGAGTATTTCGCCTCTTCTGAGCTTCTTATAGAATCTAATGATAAACCTACTTTCTAAATATAGGGCAGATTTTTTAATTTCTCTTACCCTATATATGAAATATATAGAGAGAAAGTATTGGGATCATGTCAAAAATTCGATGTCGAGATTTTGATGGATATATAATACATTAGGGTGGCAGCAAAAAACAAAATTTTTTAATTTCTTTCGGCCGAACTCCTAAAGTCCTAAAAGAAAATGATAATGGCAAAGTTTTAGCTAAATTGGGTAACGTTAACTCGTGCCTCATCGGGGTTAAAATTTTGAAAAAGTGCAATTTTATCTAAAAATTCGCAAGTTTTTACTTCATAAAACGAAAACAAAGTATCGTAGAATAATTATATCTTGAGCTCATTTCATAGCAAATTTAATTCTCTTGAGGTTTTATAATAACCATTTTTTCATTAAAACTTATAGATTTAGTGATATTTA